>VRLP01009658.1:5000-12047 GCA_009660295.1 Lophius piscatorius
GACACGAAACCCACTAAACTGACTGAGACCGAACCAGCACAACGGTTCCCTGTCCGGGTTCGATCACTGGACCCGACTCTCCAACTGTGACAAGAAGTTAAATGCGGGTCAACAGACCAGAACTCCTCCCTCTTCGTTTGCCCGGACTGAGCTTGACTGAGATGAGACATCATCATCGTCATCCTCTTTGGTTCCTCGTCCACGTCAGAATTCCATCAACCGTCCATTCACCCAGTGTTAAGAAGAACCGGTTTCCAGGTGTGCGGGTCGCGGTGCTGGAGAGTTCTGGCCTCAGACTAGTGGGAGGTCACATGACGGATCCATCGTGTAAATGAGTCATAGTGAAAACCTGCTTTCTGTGTGTCGGCCCGCTGGTCCGTCCAGTTCAGAACCTGTTCCCCCGAAGCGCCGAAGGAAGACACTCAAAGTTGCCAAATGATTTCTTTGTTTTGTAATTATTTAAATGTTGTAATTTATTTTGGAGCTTTTTTGTTGTTTATATTTCTATGTGAGATTGTGGCGGTTTAGTGGCCAAACTTTCTAAAGCGTCCTTTGTGCCAACGGGTCGTCCGTCACAGGTTGACTGTGACCCGAGTGTTTCACACACAGAACCCTGCTGCTATGATTTTGGATTTCTTCCATTTTCTTTCTCTTTCTGTTGTTTTGAAGCTCTTTGAGGTGAAGATGCGACTCAGGGTCAGGGTCCCAGACCCACCAGAGTCGGCCGGAGCTTTGAGCAGTGATGATGGTTCTGATGGGAGTCGTTGGGATCCTTCTGAGCAGACGCGGTGGCATCACGCCGCTCCTCTGTGTGACACCTGACTCTCAGTGACTTTAAGTGACATTGAGCGGCTTTGAGCGACCTTGAGGGACTCTGAGCGACCTTGAGGGACTTTGAGCGATATGCTGCCATTCTGCTGGTTTCAGAGTCTAAAGCAGGATTTACAAACATTCCCACGCCGGTTGATGCTGTCCTCTCTTGGAGGTCGGCGGGACATCACGCTGTCCTCCCACTGTGAAAAAAATTGTGGGTGGAGTCTCTGATCTGGAGACAGCTGCTAAATACGAACCGTGGGTCGACCTCAACATCCTGTCACTGCCTCTGCTGCCCCCTAGAGCTGAAACACAAATAACCCCCTCACACATCTACAAGGTCTACATCCAGGGTTAAAGGTCAGATTTTCATGCCTCACTTTTCAGTCAAGCAAACTTTACTGAGCCTTGGCCAATATTGTGATAAATACGGAATTATAACGTCTCTAGTAAAAATAAGAAGACGTGAATGACAGACACAAGCCCCTCCCCTTTACCTGACAGGTCATAGAGGACTAAATCAGGCTGAGGCAGCCGGCAGAGAAAAGCTGTCGACGGCTGCCGTCGTTCACTCTAAGTGTGTAAGAGGGTTATTTCTCGTATCTTTGTGTGAATGACAGACATGTTGTCGGTTCAGGAGCTTCAGAGGTGGGTTCCTGTTCCAGCGTGTTGCTAAGCTAAGCTAAGCTAGGCTAAGCTTACGTCTCTAGGCTGGATATTTAACAGACATGATAAAAGTCCAGTCACCAATGTCCAACTATTCCTCCGATTATTAGAATTATGAGATGATGTCGTATCAGATCAGGAAGCTGCCCATGAGAAACATTTAACATCTCATCCAAAAGTATGCAGAAAGAGTAAATATAGGAAGATGAATTTATAGACGGTGTGAATGAAGCTGGTTGACGGTGTGAGTTCATCCAACATTCATTTATAGAGCAGACATCTGCTTCCTGCACCACAGAGAATGAGGAACTCTGCTCTTCATGGATTTATTCCTGCCATGGCCTCTTCTTCCTCTTCTTCTTCACAGGTAATCAGAGTACAGGGTTTCATATCAGTCTTCATAAGTGTTCAGACTGAAGTTCAAGGCTGATTGCTTCACATTCTGACATTTATGTGCTCCACAAACGAAGGAGTGGTGAAGGAGACAACCGCCTCCTTCTGAGAAACGGGGAAATCGGATCTTCTGGCTGTGATGTGACCATCAGGGCATGAAAGAGGATGTTGGTTTGCTCCTCAGTGGTCCTGGGTGGATCTCACACTGGGCTGGATGGAGGAGGCGCTCCTCTAAGTGCAGACAGAGATCTTCGTTTGTGATCTAATCCTGGAGATTCTTGGAGTCACTGGACTCCCAGAACTTCTCACATGCTCTGATTCTTCAGACGTTGACTCTATGAAACCACCTCAGTGGGACAGATTGACTACTTCTGGCTTCAAAAAGCTGTGATTCACGCATTTACATCCTGTTATTGCCCCTCTGCATGAAAAACTTTCATCCTATTTTGGAGGTTTCAGCGGAAGCATGGTTGAATCTAGTGGACATTTTACCGAGAAGGAAAGAAGTGGTGAGGTGAGGAAAGAAGATGTTCCTGAGAAGTTCTTTCTCAACACTGTCTGATCTAAACGTTTCTGTCTCCCCTCCTTCACGTCTGTTCACGCCCATAAGATCTCAGAACCGCTCCCTGAGACCGTGTGACCCGCTCCGTCTCAGCAGCATTTAAAGCAGGTTCAACGTGAATGTTGATGACATCATAACTCCGGTGTCTAAAACGCTGCAACTTAAGAACAAAACGTACAAATAGACAAAAACAAGCAAATTAATAAAAGGATGTAACCGAGCGTTTTTGGAAAGAGTTGTGGAAAAATAAAATAATAAGCCCAGAGACTACAGGAAGAAATAACCCTTTAATTTTATTGACACGGCCCACTTCACTTCTGCTCTGCCTTCAAAATAAAAGCATCTCAGCTCCGCTTGACTTCTGGGTCATTTGACGTGGAATAAAACCTTGATGAACATGATAACAACAAACATAAACGTAATAATGACCCTAAAACACACACAGTACCCAAAACTACAGACAATCGTTTTCTCGGGATAGTTAGAAAACAAAAAGTGGTTTACTGTCATTTCCTTAATGTTCAGGGATCAAAGTCTGATTTAAGATCAAGGAGTTTCTTTTATTGATTGACGCATCAGATTTATGTCAATCAGGGTTCAAACAGACACTGTTGACTTTTGTAGCTGGTGTTTAATGTGTCCACGTTGCCATGGCGACACCAGAAGTCCATCTGTGCGACGGTGGAGGAGAGTTCTGATAGAACGTGTTTCCTGCAGCGGGGGGTTCTGGGTGTGTTTGGGCCGTTATTAGGTTCTGTGTCGTATTCATCATGTGATCCAGGTTTTATCTGCGTCACATGACCCTCAACTCCACAGCTAACGGTTAATCATTAGAGCATCCTAAAGGCAGGTTTGGGGGTGCATCACTTTGAGGTGCCCCCTGTGAACTTGCGTTGTGTGATGTGTTCCTGGGTTGTGTGTTTTGTAGCAAATGTGTCGCCAAACTGAAGATGAGGATGTTTCCTTACTTTGCTGGCGTTTTATGCTTTTACATGCCTCTTCTTGTGTTGCAGCGGTTTAGTCCCTGTGGGCCAGCATTCAGAACCATTCAGTACTTAGTGATCCCGTGGAAGTCAGACCCAGCAGAACTTAAATCTCTGGCATTTCTAATCCAATCCATCCCTTTGGATTCGAGCTACGAAGGGAAATGTTTTCTGTACTCAAGGATCTGATTGAGGACTTTCCATAAACCAGTAAAGTCCTTATTTCAGCGCTTTCTGAACGTTTGACAGGTTTTTAAATTAGGACCCCGGTTCTGATCCTCGGAACCAGGGTCCAAGGATTTGTTTTGATTTATCATAGGATGATCCAGATTACAGATTATGACGTGCCATAAAGGTCAGCAGGCCCGTCTGAATGACTTCCTGTTAGGCGTGGTGGAGCAGTCATGTGATACAAAGGGAATTCTGTGGATTAAACTAGATTAATGATCCTGATTCATCATCTTCAAATCTGAAGTGACAGACGAGACGAGATGTTGTCAGGTGTTTCCTCACAGACCTTCAGAGAAGCAGACGTCCTGGTTTCTGATCCATGTGCTGTAAGAAAGGATAGTTTGACGTGCACAGCAGCCCTCCACCCTCTCCACCCTCTCCACCCTCTCTCTGTCAGCTGATCTTGTTATTGAATATATTAGATGATATAAATTCCAGTGTTATGGGGGACAAATACATTTCAGTGTATTGTACCAATAATACAAAATAAACTTCGACCTTACACCTTTGCAAAGGTCTGACTGTGTCGTCGTTATTTATCGTCATCACATCAAAGATGATCTCCACCCACCGCCGTTAAACGCGCTGCCTTTCCCCCGGGCGCACGTTGAAAACTGCTGCAGCCGTTTTTCAGGCGTTGTTTCACAAATGGAAACCCGGGCTGAGATTTGAACCCGGCAGCTGGCAGCGATCACAAACGGCCTATTACTTGATTCTTTCGGCACATTTAGACACTCGGCACCAGCTGCAGTCGCTGTGTTGCAAAGCAAACGGCTCCAACGGACAAAGTTACCGTGAGCCCGCCGCCTGATCTTCCTGGCGGTTTCATGAATGTGACTCTGTCGTTGCTTCAGCAGCTTCTTCTGAAACCAGTTGTCTGTTTTGTAACGTATGCTGTCGACACCTATTCCAGTCTTCCGCTCTCTTCCTCTTGCTCAACGTTGTCTTCCCCACATTCTACCGCATGCTCTGTTCCGTTTGTGCATCACCGCTGCATCTCTGATTTATTTTATCACGAAGGACGTAGGAGCGACGGTAGTGAGATGACGGGCCGCTGTAAGCGTGGGTCTGTGAGGGAGGAAGCAGCGTGGTCGTCGGCTCAGAGCTGACTCACTTCCTGGTCCCTCTTCACTGTCATCTGGCTGAGCTGCAGAGCCAGCAGCAGCTCCTGGTCCTCCTCAAAGATCCTGGTCCACCGCGGACCTCCAGGTCCACCTCAGAAGTCCAGGTCCACCTCAGAAGTCCAGGTCCACTTCAGAAGTCCAGGTCAACCTCAGGGATCCAGGTCCACCTCAGAGCTCCTGACCTCACGCCGTCTCCTCTCCGTTAGAGAGAGTTCTGTCACATGAAGACGTTCTGGAGAAAGCGGGTGAGTATTTGTTCACTAACGTGTGAAAACGGATCTCGGTGTTTCCGACTAAACTAAAGATTTAACTGTTTTGTTTCTGTTCATTATTTTATTATTATTTTATTTTTAACCTTTTAACACGACGCGACTTTAACGTCAACCTCTGAGTGTGTCTGAGATCTAAGAGGAACAAAGATCCTTTGTTTCATTATTTAAGTGGGTTAGGGTTAGGGTTGTGATGATGATGATGAAGATGCACCGCGGTGGTCTTCAACACGGAGGTCCGGTCACGGTTGGAAAAGAGATTCTTAATCTCAGCTATAAAACTTATAATAGTTCTTATTACAGTAATTGTACAGGGGTTGTGGGCCGTTGGGTTGTTGGTTGAGATCTTTACGTTTCCAGACGTTTTGATGCCAGTGACGGACGATGGATCGTTTTATTCATATAAAATCTGACAGCTGTCACGTTTTGTTTGGGTGATTGACAGATGAACGATGAGAGCTGGTCGTTCACTTTTCTCCTCTGTTGCCTGGAGACACAAACATTCTTCCACATGTCAAAGTTTTACTTTCTGAGATCGAGCTGCAGGAGGTTTGAATGTAATCACAGCCCGGTTCTCCCTCCTCATCCTCTCGGCGAAGTTGGCGATTTTCACACAGTTTGTTGTCACAGAACACGAAAGAGGAAGCGACCAAAGAAATCTCAGTAGAAGTGAAACGCTGAAACTTTGGCCAGAATAAGACGACAGAGGCGTGAAGCCCTTCGTCCTGTCCTTCAGCCCAACGTCTTCATCAAAGCGTATTTACAGGTCGCCGTCCAAACAGCTTTAGGAGCGTTACATGAAACCAGAGCGTACGAGAAAGAAGGCGGAGACTAATGCACGCCACTGAGAACCTCCACCATCCAGAATACAAAGACTGGTAGTTAAGAAAAGAAAAGATGACCACAATTAAAAACTTACAACAAATAAAATCACATACGTGACACATAATAAGTCATTGTGACAATAAATCATGTTAAAAGTAACAAATAAAATCACCATTCAAACTTAAAAAACATTTAACGGAATAAAACGTTTCTCTAAAATGTTGAAATAAAAATGCGATATTTGAAACGGTTCTAAAAGTGCAGGGTTCTGAAATGTCCCGGTTTCAGTAAAGCAGGTTTAAAATCAGGGGGAAGACATGGACTTATAGAGGGATGAACTATTCTAGTCTAAATGTTTTTAAAAAAGAAAGGTTGGAACCATGTAGAGAGAGAAACACTTCTATTACTACCTTCTCTAGAGAAACATTCAGCGTGACGTTATTCTCTACAGAAGTGTTAAATAAAAGTCACACTGAACTTTATATCTGGAGCTGGTCTGTTCTCACTGAATGTTTACACACACACACACATATATACACACATATATACACACACACACACATATATACACGCACACACACATATACACACGCACACACACATATATACACACGCACACACACATATATACACGCACATATATACACACACACACACATATACACACGCACACACACATATATACACACACACACACATATATATACACACACACACATATATACACACATATATACACACACACACACATATATACACACGCACACACACATATATATACACACGCACACACACATATATATACACACGCACACACACATATATACACACGCACACACACACATATATACACACACACACACATATATACACGCACACACACATATACACACGCACACACACATATATACACACGCACACACACATATATATACACACGCACACACACATATATATACACACGCACACACACATATATACACACGCACACACACATATACACACACACACATATATACACACGCACACACACACATATATACACACATATATACACACACACACACATATATACACGCACACACACATATATACACGCACACACACATATACACACGCACACACACATATATACACACGCACACACACATATATACACGCACATATATACACACACACAC
>VRLP01009659.1:0-12046 GCA_009660295.1 Lophius piscatorius
TGAATATTGCGTTACAGTAATTCGACTACTGTAATGCACTTCTCATCAGGAACCCTGATAAAAGTCTTCAAAGACTTCAGTTTGTTCAAAACAGTGCTGCAAGAATCCTGATGAGAGTTCGTAAACACGAACAAATCACCCCCGTTCTTCATTCCCTTCATTGGCTTCCCATCTCCACCAGGATTGATTATAAGATCTCTCTCCTCACTCACCAGTGCATCCATGGCAACGCACCCCCCTACCTAAAAGAACTACTCACCCCATGACCTCAACACAATCCCTCCGTTCTACCCACTCATACCGCCTCCTCCTTCCCCGGACTAAGCTCAGTACCATAGGGGATCGGGCCTTCTGTTCTGCTGCCCCTCGTCTGTGGAATGCCCTTCCTGACCATCTGAGGGCTCCACAGTCAAATGAGATTTTTTTAAAAAGGACTTAAAACTTAAATTTCTAGCAAAACCTATAACTTTTAATTAACAATGCTGCTTTTTGGTAGTATTTTCATATAATTATTAATATATTTTTTGATGGTGCTTTTATCTGCTTTTACCTTGTAGCATTTTGAGATTTGATCCAAATTTAAAGTGCCGTATAAATTTAAATGTATTATTATTATTGTTATTATTATTATTATTATTATTATTATTATTATTATTATTATTATTATTATTAATAATAATAATACATATTATTCTGTATGTTGAATTGAATGCCTGTCTGAGCAGAAAATTCATATTTTGTTCATTCTACTTACATGTTGTTGAAGTTGAAACCTTTATTGTCATTGTACAAATGTTTGAACAATAAAATTAGGAGAGTTACTTCTGAAAGGTGCGAACACAGCCAATGAATATAAGACTACAATAAATATGTACCAAAAATAGAAAAAATGGCACTTGATAAATATTGCACTTAAAATATTTAAGAATCAGCTGTAAATCGTGTCCACTGACAAAAGTAAACTATAGGTGACATTAGCATAAATGCATACTTTTTATTTGAAAATATAAACAAAATACCATATGTTTCTGTGCTAACCAAGAACATCATGACCAATGACACCACTTACTCTTTATCTCAACATCCTGTCTATCAAACATCTTAAGTTTGCAGAACTTGGAGACACACACAGTCAGGTACCCAAGGCTCTAGCAAGTTCTACACACACACACACACACACACACGCACACACACACACACACACACACACACACACACACACACACACACACACACACAAAAACACAATTTTAAACTCATCCCACCAGTGTATAAATACCCTCTGTTCTGATCAAAATGTACATTGATCCTTTTAAGCTCAAACAACTTGTAAAAGGAAGGATTGCAGGAAGCAATCTGCTGAGAATTTTCTGAAAATGTCTGGGGTCCTCACCCTGTCTTTGTGGTTGTCAAGCTATGTATGACTGAAGTTAACTGACTAAACATAAGTGGAAGGTTAGACTTACATTTACCTTCTGGTTCAACCTCCTCTTCATCACGACAGTCTGGCATGATGGCCACATCATTGCTAGTGTCTCACCAATCTTCCCATCTCACACACCATTTCTTCTTGCTCACTAGCAAGACCCCAAGATACTTAAACTTATATTTTTGGGAGGGACTTTAATTCCCTTGAGTCTGAAGTCAATATATTAACCCTGACCCAAGCCTATCACTAAGCCTAACTTTAAATGTTTTTGGCATGCTGTATGTTAAGTTGAAGAATTAACAAGTCGGGGAGATATATTGTGCAGAAGTAAAAGATACCAAACACTGGCATGTTAAACATTATTTAATGTGATATATAAAGGGCCAGGTTTAGGCTTCATGCCAGTCTGACCTAAGGCCCCAGATGATTAAGAAGCTCAGAGAAGCTTAGCCACACATTTCGATGTGGTGACTCTCATCCCAACCACTATATGCTCGGCTCTACACCATCCCTGTGCATACTGAAAGTAATTGTCAAATGACGTCAGAACCACATCATTTGCAAAAAGTACAGATGCATGTCTGAAGTTCCTGAAATAGACAGATCCCCCTAGCTGCATCTTTTGTGGACTGGATCAAGGGTATTGGGCATCACCTACCGAGAAGGTGTTAGAAATTGTGCTCACACTCCTGGTTAGGCCTTGATGACTTGTTGCAAATCTTCCTACAGTACAAATGAGAGGGTTTCCAGGGTTTGCACATACATTACATTTGAAGTGTGAAGTGAAGTGATTTGTACTTCATTTACAACAGCCCCGAGCAAACTTTCCCGTGGAAGCTAGACAACATGATACCCTATTAAGTGGAACAATTTTCCTCTGCCCCATTTTGAAAATGGAAACTATTGTTGTCTTACCAGGAGGCGATTATTTGACCATTGTGCACCTCTTTTGGTTCCAAGTAGATTTTCAAACAACCTTTTACTTGAAACATGGTTTTGGCCAATCTGTGTCTACAAGTCCATCAACAAAGCACAACTCAGGTTAATATCAGACAGGCCCCCCTCTTAGTCACGTCCATCCATCAATTCTCACGTCCATCCATCAATTCCCAGCAAAGCGTTTAAGAAATCCTTCTATGACTCTTAGATGATTCTCTGAACAGCATCCGCTGCATAAACACACCGACCAGTATCGCCTTCTTCACCTCTTGCAATCATAGGCCACTTTTTTGTTCTTGTGGAAGTTCTCCAATGCAGCAGAAAAATCAGCTCAATGTTTGTTAACATTTCCACACCCACAGCTCTGGAAAAGAAGAATCCAGCCTTTCTGTAGGAGGTGAGCCCATTTGATACTGCTCCACCTCTTGACCCACTTCAGTCTGTGGTGGTGCAATACCACAAAACAGCCCTCTAAGATCACATCCATCCAGGTTTCAAGGAGCCTTACCCCAATGGTAGTTTTTTTTTTACTTGCCCCACATCTCTTTGTCTGTACTTATTATGACAGCCAATTGCTCACTGGTGAAATACATTCCTAAGTATGACTCCAGTTGCATGTCCCCGTTTTCTTTTATGGAGCAAGTTGCTGCTGATCCTCTTTGACCCAATCATGGCATATCATCACCAACAGTACAGCTCTTAAGATCACTGGCCACATACAAACCAAAAAACACCGTTAAGGTGGAGATTCTTTCGGAGAAATGTAGTGTCCTAATCGTGTCTGTATTCTCCCAATGGTCTAAATAAAATGACATATTTTCCCCAGAAAAATGCTTTGTATCTGTGGAATGGTTCAGGTGTGTAGTTATGTGCATTTAACTACGCACAATATGTTGACATTTCAGTATTTCTACAGGGTGTTTGGGGCTGCCATTTTCCTGACGTCAGTGCTCAATATGTTCATCCCATCAGCGGCAAGGGCCCATTATGGTTGCGTCTTGTTTGTTCGCATCCTGCAGGGCTTAGTGGAGGTAAGAGTAAGAATGCTGGTGCCACAAAAGAGAAAATGATATCTGATTACTTTAAGCTACACATTGAGATTCTGACACAACAAGATTCTTTGATTTCGTTCAGAGACTTGCTTAAGAAAATTGTGATCTCTCTAGTAGGGCAATGTATGCTTGATATGAAGGGAACACCAACAAAAGTTGAATTTAGCTTAGCATAGCCTGGTTATGACTGAAGGTGGCGAAACTCATTTACAGCCACCTCACTAATGTCTACCTCAACATAATAATACAAACAGCCGTTATCCCATCCGTCCATCCTCAGAACGGCTTCTTTGCATTAATACAGAATGGGGAGTTAGAATAAAGGTGTAGCAATCCCATTTTTATCAGCTATGTAAAAGGGATTAAAAAGTCAACAACAAAGCCAGAATGTCCTTTTCCTAAAATTCCAAATTGTGTTTGAGTATTTTCACATTGTCAGATGAATCCCTCTCAAGCCAGTCTCAGAACTTTGACATCTCAACACACCATGTCCCCACTAGGGAGTGACCTACCCAGCATGCCATGGGATGTGGGCCAAATGGGCACCACCTCTTGAACGTAGTCGACTGGCGACAACTTCATTCTGTGGTTAGTGAATCCTTTATTTTCTCGAGTCTAATCAGCCATGGGCTCTGATATTGATACAAACTTGTATTTATTGTTTACTATTCCTCCAGCTGACACCATCTTTTTGGTGTGGCTGGTTATAAATGGGCACAAGAGAAAATTTTGCTTGGCAGATCTTTCCCTGAAATTGAAATAACCATGTTGTATTTATAATTGTTACCATGACAACCCATACATCAAAACTCTTTTGACACTGTCTATGAATGAATATGATCACCTGTGTTCTCTGAGAGAGAGCCTCTATTCAATGAAGTGTTGCATTTTTTGCTGGCCAAAGCACTCTCATGCTCCATGAGCTATTGAAAACGGCAGTCTGTACGAATCTGTCTGATAGAAGAATAGAAGACACATTTCACAGCGCTCTCCATGGCATGAATAATTTTGTCAACATTTATTCAATTCAAATTCACAAATGTCTTTTAAGGTTTTTTTTTAACTATATAATCACATTCTGTATAGTGAATACATTGTGTATATTCACAATACAGATGTGCAGTTTGTTTGTTTAGGTCTATCTATATGATGTTAAATCTTCTCTGCCAATTAAATCTGACATGGATTGTTCCCAGGCTCTTACGCAGGAGCAGTGGTTGCTATGCCTTTAGCTGGAGTGCTTGTTCAGTACGTGGGATGGCCTTCTGTCTTCTATGTTTATGGTGAGACTATTAAATGAACAACACAAACATTCTTGAAATCATATCATTCAGTGACTCTCTGAAAACAATGGAAAAGTGTCAAGATAAAGTTCAGTTACTTAAACTAGTATACAGAGGCCCAGTAGTTAAAGCTGCAGCCAATTCAGTTGAATTCTTTCAATCTATCTATCTATCTATCTATCTATCTGTCTATCTATCTATCTATCTATATGTCTATCTATCTATCTATCTATCTATCTGTCTGTCTGTCTATCTATCTATCTATCTATCTATCTATCTATCTATCTGTCTATCTGTCTATCTATCTGTCTATCTATCTATCTGTCTATCTATCTATCTATCTATCTGTCTATCTATCTATCTATCTGTCTATCTGTCTATCTGTCTATCTATCTATCTATCTATCTATCTATCTATCTATCTGTCTATCTGTCTATCTATCTATCTGTCTATCTGTCTACCTATCTATCTATCTATCTAGATATTTCTTTAGAAGTTGGCATAGTTGCACTTTGTATCCTGAGCACAATCAGCATTAACTGTATCGCTTCAGAGTTTGATTATCAATGACATAAAATTCATACATTGCCAAACATGTTTTAATAAAAATCTACTCAGGTTCTGCTGTGATAAAATCTCATGATTTATTGATGTGCATTAACATTTTACTGTCTGGGCTCTGTGACTCATCCACCCTTCATTTCATTTTAATAATGAAAATTCCCTGGTTCAGAGAAGGTTGTGGCTTGTTTCTAATTAGTCTGTCCTGCAATTTCCAAGGTCTTTACTCCTAATCTTTAAGAGTAAATGCACAAATGAGCTTTTTCTTCCTTTCATTCCATGAATAGGTGTTTTTGGGATCATCTGGTATGTCCTATGGTTGCTGTTTGCCTATGGAAGTCCAGCCGAACATCCCACAATCACAGAGGAGGAAAGGACATATATTGAAACCACAATTGGTGAAAAAGTCAACCAAATGAGTATGACTGAGGTGTGTAAGCATAATATTCTTTTCAGATGACCATTTCACTTATGTCTAAACACACACCCATAAACAAACACATTAACAACATAAAATTACTTCTGTCTCCTTATCTACAGAAATTCAAGACCCCTTGGCGCCGTTTCTTTACGTCCATGCCCGTCTATGCCATCATCGTGGCCAACTTTTGCCGTAGCTGGACCTTCTACCTACTCCTCATCAGCCAGCCTGCATATTTTGAGGAAGTCTTTGGCTTCCCTATCAGCAAGGTTTGCCTTAGAGTTTTCACTGTGACTGATTACTGAACAATCTGACAGGTTTGTGTTTGGAGTTCCACTTTGTGGATCCTATGTGGACCTCCATCATGAAGGTTTTGTGTAAACCTTCTGAAAAACACAACGATGGACATGGTTTGACTGTTTATGCTATCTTTTTCATCTTTTCATCTTTATTACCTTTTATTACCTCCTTGGTATTTTTTTTTTTGTCTTTATGTTTATCTGTTTGTTTGTAAACAAGATTACAGAAAATCATATGTTGTATTTGGATGAAATTTACCCAGAGGCCCGTTTTGGTATATCCTAAAGATGATTACATTTTATTGATGTACATCATGATAAAATAGTAACATTGTGAGGTTAAACGTTGTGAGATCTGAGAGCACTTTTGGAGTTTTTTTGCAATAACTCATAAATTAATGGATGGTTCTGAATAAAATTGTACTCCAAAAATTACCTTGGATGCCGTTGTGCCTTAGTGGATTTTGCCCTATATGAGTGCTCTCTAGTTATTGATGTTTCTGCCTCTAATTGATTGATTGATTGATTGAATGATTGGGGCTGGATGAATGATCTCCCAAAAGGTGGGCATCCTGTCTGCAGTGCCCCACATGGTGATGACGGTTGTGGTTCCTATCGGTGGACAGCTGGCAGATTTCTTACGCAGCAACAAAATCATGTCCACCACAAATGTGAGAAAACTCATGAACTGTGGAGGTACGTCGAGGTAAACTAGAAGCAATACATTTTGTCGTCATTCATCTGAATTTTGGAAACTACATGGTGTGTTGTGTAAAAAGAAACCCGACCATACAGACTTAAGATTTCTTTAGATCTGATTTATTTCCCCAGCCTGCATATTAGAAGGTTGTATATTTAAAACTGTTTTTCATATTGTTTATTGTTTACATTCTCTGGTTCTGTATTCACAGGTTTTGGTATGGAGGCTACTCTGCTGTTGGTGGTGGGATTCTCTCACACCCGAGGGGTCGCCATTTCTTTCCTGGTACTTGCTGTGGGCTTTAGTGGATTTGCCATCTCAGGTATTATATTTGCATATATTTAGATATGCTTATATATGTGTGTGAATGTGTGTTTGTTTGTGTGTGTGTGTGTATGTGTGTGTGCACAAAATTTAGGTAATTTAGTTCAACTATATACAACTTCTAAAAATATTTTTAGTTTTGTTTGAAACTTTATTTTAAATTGCCCAGTATTCTACAGGTAAACTTTTTCTGTCTTACATCCATTATTTGATTGTGAAAAGCTTGTGCTACTATCCTTTTCGGTAAATATGCATAAATCTGCCAAGCTTTCTCTCAAGCAATATACCTGAATATTCATGGATTTATGTCTGGGCAGTCAAAGAATCAAATTGCATGTGTGGATCTAAACTATCTTAATCTTAACACAACAATGAGATACCCAAGTTTTAACCGTACTTATTATAATAATCGTACGTATACTGTGTCTTCAGGTTTTAACGTCAATCATTTGGATATTGCTCCCCGTTATGCCAGTATCCTGATGGGCATCTCTAATGGGGTGGGAACGTTATCTGGAATGGTGTGTCCTCTAATTGTTGGAGCCATGACTAAAAATAAGGTAAAACACTCGATTAACTTGATTACCGGTCAGTAGGTGCTTGTAATAAATTATTGCACCTGCATTGATGAATTAACTCAAACACTGCTTTTATTTTGAAGTATTATAAGAAATCAAGGGAAACTGAGCAACAGTGTTTTTCACTGTAATCATGCGCCTATCAATGATTATTGTTGTTATTTATAGCCTTGGAAAATGTATCATGCAAATTTCATTTTTTCATAAAACGTGGACTTGCTGATGTGCTGTGTTATCTCTGTAATATATTGTCAAAAGATGAGTACTTCGACTTTGGACAGGAAATTCACTGACACGATTCATCTTCCCACAGACACGTCTGGAGTGGCAGAATGTCTTTGTTATTGCATCCATGGTGCATTACACTGGGGTCATATTCTACGCTACCTTTGCTTCGGGAGAGCAGCAGGAATGGGCAAACCCTGAGAGCATCACTGAGGATAAATGTGGTATTCTCGATGAAGACGAGCTGGCTGAGGAGTCGGAGCTCAACAGTGAAAGCATGGTGGCTCCCAAAAAGAGTTATGGAACCACGGATGATTCATCTGTTCGGAAACACGGCTGGAAAAAGAAGAGAGGAGTGACCATGCAAGAGGAGGAGGAACATTATGGGAATGGCAACTTCCAGGGCCAGTACCAGTGAGACCCAGTGTGGGGCAAAGCTCTTCCAAAGCACTTAAGATCTGGACAACACCTGCTGAAATGTCCGAAGATAAAGAGCAGCATCATATGTAGGCCTACCTCAAGATGATTCCTCTTCATTTTAAACTATAAATTGACCGTCATGGCCACAGAAAAAAAACTAAAAATCGCAAAAATATTAAAAAGTTAAAATGCTCAAATCAAAGTTATTTTCATTTGAAAGCCAGAATAAGAAATAAAAAATCTGAAGATTCCTGATATAATCAGAAACTCAACATTACATTTTAAATTACACTGACACATACTGTATACTAGTCCGAGGAGTATAACAGAAAGAAAACAACCGACATGCTGACATGCATGAAATCCAGTAGTGCTTTCTAAATCAACATCAGAAACACATTTCAACTTTAGAAGCTGATGATCCTCCACTTGTGCAGACTGAACTGCATGTAGCTCATTTTCAACCATGTGAACACTTTTGGAAATGTTTTGTGTCAGCTATGCAAAACACTAAGATGTGTTCAAGATTATAGTTATGGTTGTGACAGCAGACCGCAGTGTTAATGTGAGCCTCGTGGGTTTTTATTCTTTTGCTTGCACGTTGGTGAATGATTGCCATTTGTAACTGCTTTGATCACTCTGCTAGCCTGAACAGACAATTTTTCTCCATCCATTTGTGATTCACTACACCCGTCATTAGCTTCACATTTTGGAATGTGTGATACAGTTGGTTTTCCGTCAACAATAACCAGTAATGAGGAAGTCAAATTTGTACAGTAAATTATTATCTTTTTGTTTGAGTGATTGTTAATTTTGATTTGTAATTTATTGAACGCACTGGAGATGTAATAAACAACAGTTTTCTTCTCTATTAAGGTTGCTTAGAGACATCTTGAGGGTATTGAGTTATTGAGTGTGTCATATCAACATTTCTTCTTATTTATCTCAAATAAGTATTAAACTAGTTATTATGACTTTCATAGTTTCTCACAAAACAATTCTTCACTCACAACCATTCTCTTCAGGCTCTAGCTCAGTAGATTTTGATGATATTCACCAATTAACTTTAAACTGAATCAATTTCAGATTCAATTTGATCTGGGTTGCAATCTGTAAAATTATTCATTGAATCATTTATACATTTATACATTCTGGATCATCAGATCTGGAATATTACATGGATTCAGATCAGAGTTTGATATGTGGTAGATCATCCAAGAAGTTACATGCAGAAATCTGGTAATTATCCCCTTTCATCAAAGTTAAAGGGATCCTGATGACGATCTGGATCTCCACCAAAATGGTTTTCCCTTGGGCCAGACCCCCTCAAAAACGTCATCTACCTCTGTTTCTAAATTTTTGAGTTCAACTACAAACAGGCCGACAAACAAACCAACGCAGGTATAAATGTTACCTCCTTAGTGGATATTATTACGATGATCGAGCTGGATGAAAATAAAAAAATAGGACCATAAAAAAATACAATAATTCATCTTGAATCACAGTGACATCAATACCTCGACCAAATTTAATTTCAATCCACCCAAATAACATCCAGAGACCTGTTACCCAAAACCAAATGTCCTACTGCGGGGGATGTTAGAGGAAAATCCCTGGGATCACCAAAGTCACTAGTATTTATCTTCTGATTGAAATTCCATGACTTTCTTTTTTAATAATCTGAGAGATATTTCAGTGTGGATTCAAGTGCTGGACAGACTGACAAGGCTATCCATTTTGCTAGCTTGGTTAACAAGAAAAAAAATAAAGTTCTTGAAAAGCTGAGAGTAATACAAGAAACATCACCACACCATTTTTATTTCATAATTTGGTTTCCCACTTTTTCAATTTTCCCACTAAAATTATGAACATACAGCATTCATGCAGACGCAATCTAACCAAATACTACACAAAATAGTCCCTCTTTAAAGTTGCCTGTTTATGTTATTAGGCCCAAATTAGACATTCTAAATCCCAAAAGCCTGCTCTGTTTCACATCACATTGTGGTAAACATCCTCTGTCTTATCTGTCTTTACCACAGAAGACAAATTCTGGACAGGATATTCTTCTCCAGTGTCAGATCTGCTCCTCAAAAACTGCTGCTGCTTAATTAATATTCCTTCCCTTATGCTGAACACATATAGTTGATGCTTTATGTGCATTTGTTGATCTATGTTTTTTGTTGCACACAGATGAAAAGTATTAATACTATGGACTTTGCTGCTGGTTGTTCTTGCAGCATAAGTGCTTGTGAACATGTGAGCAGTTATGTCACCCTACCAGGGTGTGCTTCTTTTTTTTTCTTTTCGTGTGTGCGTCAGTGCCAAAATAGTCTGTCTGACATTATTTTATCTAGACATCACTATGATACATTGCGACACATATATTAAATAGGTTTAAATGGACATTTAAATGAACATCTTCAGTACTTGTGCAAGCAATGTCTACTGTACGTGTAACGGATGAGTTCTGTCCATCCCTCTCCAGAGACCGTCTGTGTCAGCTCATTGCCGACATGCTTTCAAAGACAGAGCGTATGGTCCACAAACAGCCAGCAGCCAATGGCAAAGGTTCTGTTTATTTCACATCGACTGTCTGTTGACACAGAAGGGCCTCTTTGGATGGAGCAACAGGCCATCAATGATTAAACTATTGGATGTTTTTGCATATTAAGATAATAAAGACTATACATAATAAATAAATGTCCATCTTAGAGTACACTAAAACAAGAGGGCAGACACACCGAGGTATGACATTGCCAGTATAAATAAATCTGCGACCATTACTTGCAGTGATGAAGAAATGGCTTTCATTAGATCAAAGCCACAGATGCCAGACTGCTTCCATAACTCTTCCATAATAAAATATGGGTATATGATGATTGGTAGAAATTCAGTGGGATATTATTGAACAAAAAAAGAGATAAAAACACAAAAGTTGGCAAAAGTAAAAACATTCTGTACTCAAGTGAAGTGAAAGTTTCTTCAAGTTAGACAGAATTATTGAAAAATCTTACCTTTGAAGAACATTTTACCGACTGCTGTTGTTCAAACCTAATCGAATCTTATGTCATATGAATATAATATTAATATAATCTTAAAGGGATTGGAACTTTACTTTCTACAATGTATTCAGCATCAACGACCAAATGTAGATGTAAACAAATGGGAGAGAAAAAACTCAAGGCATGAAATTATGTTTTTTGCATATTTTCTTCTCTGTTTTGACGTCTTACACGTTTTATGTTTGTCATCTTGTTTCGTCTGCCTTAGCATGAAGGTCAATGATGGAAACAGCAAGGGATTGTCCCTTCTATGACTTATTGTCCATTTAAGTTGAAATGTTGGGAAAGCTTGCAATACTGCAAGATAAAGATAAAAAAAAAAAAAAGTCTGTTTTGAAAATGTATGGAGTAGAAAGTAAAGTATTTGTATTAAAATGTAGATAGTAAAAGTTGTAAGTTAAAAAATAAATGCACATTTGAAGATGGCTTAAAACTCTACTTAAATACAGTAATTTAGTGTTGGTGCTTCATCACGTTCCACCTCCAAAAACCACACTATGATACTTCCAGAGATTAAGAGATAACATTTTTCACACATGAATAGTTTTTTAGCAACACTAATGAGTGGACATGTTTCATCCGTGATGTTTTGTGGGTGGGCTTTTTTCCTCTGCTAAAAACAAGGCAGCCTCTAATCTTGCAGAGATAAAGACTTTTTTTTGGGGGGGGGGGGGGGGGGGAAGGGGGGGGGGGGAGGGGTAGGGGAAGGGGAGGGAAGGGAAAGGTAAATTAATAACCAAAATCCTTTCC
>VRLP01009660.1:0-12045 GCA_009660295.1 Lophius piscatorius
CACACACACACACACACACACACACACACACACACACACACACACACACACACACACACACACACACACACACACACACACACACACACACACACACACACACTTACACTGGCAAACACATCACACACTCTAATTGGATTGTGTGCATTGCCGGAGGAGACAAGTGTTATATACAGATTTGGACTTTTTGGGACTTTTGGATTTAAGCTGGACCTAAAACCATTTAAACGACTTTGTGTCTGACATTTTTACATCATAATCCACCATCCGGAGAAGATGATTTACTGCTGACGTCAGTCTCCCAGTCCACTGCTGGGGACACCCATGATGCGCTGCTACTCCTGCTTTGCGTATTCTTTACTTCTTATATTTGTGATTTCTCGTCTCGCAGTTCCTGTGGATCCTAACTGGATTAACATCATTGTTCTGGTTGACGCTACTTCAAAAATAAAATACAGGAAATCTGTCAAGTCAAGCCAAAGCTGTCTGAATGAAGGAGACCCTGTAAAGCTGTCCATCTCCCTCTTAACCAATCACAACCGGTTTCTTAGCTGTTAAGCCCCACCCCTTGCTTGACAGCCACTCAGATGATCCGATAGGAGGCCGTGTCTGTACTTATCACATAAAGAACTTTTACATCATTCCGCGAATCTTCTGATTGGAACCATGAGACCACAATCACAGTTCTGGGAACAGAACCACACAGATCCAGACCAATTCGGGTTCTTCACTCAATGAATGTTGGAAAATTGACGTTAGCATCTGCCTTCTGACTGATGCAAGACATTTAATCGCCACTGGTGAGGAGCTTCGCTCGCTGCTGGAAGAACATGTCAGAGTCATGTTTCGAACACACCCAGGGCATTTTGGGTAATCACACTCACACCTTGTGCAACACCACAGCTATGCAAGCTGGTTCACACTCATCCATCATCCATCCACGCACCACCCATCCTGCCATCATCCGTCCATCCATCCGCCCCTCCCTCCTTCCAACGATGCGTTCTCTCCTCTATGAATATTTTTGAAGTCATAACTTTATTCCCTAAGTCTCTGATAGTTTTTTTCACCGTCAGAGTACCCCATCTCTCTGGATAAGAACAGAATTTGGGTTATTAAGTTATTCTCCATGAATAATGGGGAATAACTTATTTTTCTATTTATTACATAATTATTAAGGTGTAATACATGATGAATCTGTGCTTGTACCTCTTTGTTTATCTTCTATTGTTTTTAAATTGTTTTTAATCTGTTTAGGCTCTTGTTGTGTTCTAATTATTCAGCTCTCAGTTGCTGCTGTGTGTGTGTCATAGTGGCTGATTCCCTAAATTCACTTTGGTATTAATAAAGTCCTAACACAGAATAAAAGGAGAAAATATATTCCCAAAAAGTCGGGGGTATTATGGAATCATCATCATCCCCACCGGCGCATTTGCGGATCCTTCGTCTTAGTGCAATAACTCAAAAACTATTTCGACATAGACCTTAGTGCGAGGAAGAACTGGGTGTGGTTTTGGGGAAGTTTGGTTGTATTGTTCTGACACAAGGGAAATTTTTAGCTCCAAAGGTTTTCAGGCCATCATTTTGCAACCGTTGTGTATATCAATCAACTCTAGGAGATCTATCTAGTATTTGTCATGTTTTATTTTAATAGTTAATATTTTACTCACTACTGGGAACTTCATACGATAAACATAATTTTAAAGACATAACTTCCTATTATTGGTCTGATTTACTCCAAATTTGGTGCATATGAATGGACTCCAGGGGATCAATTATGTGTAAATCATATTTTACTCTTATGTTTTACTCACTTTGAGGAACTCTTTTTTTTTTTAAATACGAAAATAAGGTGTTTTAAAAAAATAAATAAATAAATAAATTAAAGGAGTGATTGAGGATTTCAATCTTGGGCATTGTTTGCACAACGCAGGTGATTGTGGAATTTTGGAGATATACCATTGCTGTTGGAGAAAATAGCAAAGGTCTAGTTTCAGAAGTTATGGCAGTTGAGAAATGATCTCAGTATGAATTTTTTTTGCCTGAACCAAACGAAACTGCATGGAAACCTCCACGTCCGTTTGCCTGCTCCAGCCTGCAGGTGAAGCAGAATGAGTCTTTGGTGAAGGTGTTTTTGCATTTTGCTGCATCACGCTCTACAAAAATCACAAACTAGAGTCGGCAGCGCTGCAACACAACGACATGAGATAATCTGCAGCGCTGCAGGGTGAGCTGCGTGATGTCATCGCTGCCCTCTGCCTGTTACATGAAATGCAAGCTTGAGTTCGTATTTTTCCCACCAAATCAGTGGTACCTGAACGCCCCGTGACTCGGCTCCTCAGATGAACCCACATCTGAGGTCTGACTCATGCTGGGCTCCTCAAGAACAATCTGTCTTAGGTTTGGGCTGCAGCTCTGAGGCTTTATGAACAAAGCTGTAGTACTTTATGAGTCATCGCTGCCCCCCCCTACACACACACACACACACACACACCACCACCACCCTTCATCTCTGTAGTTCTACCGGGAGCCTTTTGTGATCGGGGTGTTTCGGCGATGTTCCCAACCAGCTTAGCAAAGCCTCAGAGCCCTGAGAGAGGTTAAAACCATCTCTACTGCCAGAGTGTTGTCCTTCAAACAGGTTTTCCACAGTTGCATAGCAACAGAAGCGACCGTGACCGGAAACCTCCCACAGACAGCAGCTCAGTGTTTCCACACACAAAAAGGCCGGTTGAAGCTCGGGACAGCTGCAGCCTCGCACCCGGTCGCCTTCAGCGCCACACAGCCTTATTTGCAAAGACCACGACTACAGAAAGCAGCGAGGCTCCACTCTTCAACACTTCCCCAGATGATGTTCCGCAGATAAGGTTGCCAAGCAACAGAGTTCAAAATTGAATTAAACTCAAAAAAGTAAGAATTTGAGTGAACTTAAAAAATATGATGGAAACATTTACATATGATTAAATTGGCGTCTTTAAGTATTCAGCAATTATGTTGGTCTTACTTAATATCCTTGATTTAGGTCCATATAATTCATCTGAGTTAATCGAACTTAGTAACCGGGATTAGTTATAACCTAATTAATTAGGGTTTATTCAAATGAGTTACTTGGATAGGGTCCAGCTTTACTGAATATGGTCGGTAGAACTCATTTCGCTTTAGTAAGATTACCCTAGAGCACAATTGAATTAAGTTTGCTTAGCAGGATTTCTTGGTGTTCAAACAACAGAAATCTCAGTTTCCATTCAGCTTGCATAAAGGGTAGAGGTGTACCAACACAACCGAGGCGGAAACTCCATAATATAACATCATGATCAAATCTTGTTTAGTGTCATGCCAGTCCTACATGATGCAATCAGGTTTCTCCCACAAACATGAAATTATCACATAAATGATATGTTCAATTAAATTGAACGGTCAGCCGAAGTCCTTTTTTTCCATGCAGGAAATTACAAGAAATAAGAGGAAGGAAGATACTGACACTTTCACCGTGTGAATCATCGTATAAATACCGACCATAGCCGTCCACGCTGTCGACCCATCACACAGCCTCTGCTCCAAAAAAAAAGGATGCAAAAACCAGTTGCCCGCTCTCCCTCAGAGGAACAAAGACTTCAAGGCAAAGCTTTCGGTACCTCTCCATGGCCTGATTAGGTCTTTCTGAGATGCAAACTCCTTGTTAGCATCCATCATTAGCTTGTCTGAGGACAGGCTAATGGCTAGAAGAATGCCCAGATGTCCAGGTTCACCAACGCTAAATTCCCGAAGCATTAAAGTTGTCGGTTCTGGTTAGACGTGGCAAGATTTATAATGCCAGATAACAGTGTAGCTAATTGCTAAGCTAACAGCTGGCAGAGGGAGGCGCCGGCAGGCCAAATACAAAAGTCTGAAGCCAGTTGTTTTTTTTCCTCCAACCTAAAACCTCAAATACTAAACCTGGTCAACAACACATCAAAAACAGTCTTAAAATCTGATTCCAGCCAAGAACCAATGACAGCGTGTGCACAAACCCTGCATGAGAAAAGCTGCAAAGTTAGTAGCCAACAATAGTCAAAGGTCAAAATGAGGTTTGGCAAAACAGACGGACCCGTAGAACCAAATATAATTTAGCATCCATTCAAATGTAGTTAATCTGACTTCATTCTAGTCTGCGGTTCGGTCCTCAGATGGTTAGCCGTCACCTCATGGAGCCTTGGGCTTTGGTTGGACTAAGAAGACGTGAAGCTGTGACTCACGGTTTTTGGTGTAGGAGGGTGTGGACATGGTGGTTGTTTGAGGCGTTGGATCGATGCAGGCGCTCAATCCTCTCCTTCTCCTTCTCCACAAAGTTGGTGTTGGTGCCAGTGCTGGTGGAGGGCAACCGAGTCAGCCGGCTGTGGGCCCGTGGCTGATCCCTGGATGGGATTGGAGGAGGCGGAGGTGGAGCAGGGGCTGAGGAGGAGATGGCCGCCGGGATTTGTGTAGGTATCGAGATAGGGGTTGGGTTTGACGACGGAGCAGGAACAGAAACCGAAACCGGGATGGTGGTCACACTGCTGCTGTTCATGCTGTTGTAGGAGTGGTGGGCGGAGGAATGGTGGTGGTGTTGATGATGCTGGTGTTGATGGTGGCCATGGTGGAGGGGCATAGAGGAGGGAGGCTGGGCAGGAGCCTGGCTGTTGTGGTGATGGTGGTGGTGATGCTTGGTAGAAATCGATGTGGTTTGAGTTGGAGGTGGAGGCGGAGGAGGAGGAGGAAGAGGCGGTTCTGGAGGGGGAGCAGGTGGAGCAACAGGTTGTCGGTCCAAACGCAGGTCCTTGTTCTCCTGGCTTAGCCGGTCAAGTTGGACCTCCAGTTCCTCGATTCGACGCCGCTGCGTTTCTAGAAGCTTCTGCTGGCTCTCGATGATGTTGTTGAGTTCAAGAAGGTATTCCACGGCCCGGTTCGGGCATTCTGGGCTACCGTGGCCCGGACCTTGGTTTGCATCCATAACTAGCCTGTTTGAGGCTGAGCACAAGCTTTAAAGCTATAGGCTGACACAAGCAGCAAACAGTGAGGCTAAATGCTAAAGTTAACTCAATGAGCGTCAGATACTACAGGTACTGGTACCGTCAGAACACTAAAGCTAGTTGGTCTATTCTACAACCTAAAACCTATAAAACTACCCTACAAACTAATCTACCCTTTACCCTCCCCCCCACCAGAGGTAAGTGGGGGGGAGAGGACCTCCCCTCTTTGAGTTCTGATAGGAAGATCAAGCTGGACCTCGTCCTCGTTGGCTCCACACAGAGAGTTTTACCCAGTACTCAACCATGTCCTGGTTCAGTCAGGCCTGGTTGGGGTTCAGACCCATGATGGATAAAAACTGATTGGATTTGTAGAGAGGGCGTTTCTCCTGAATAACAAAGAACTGTCTGTCAGTGAGTCACTGGTATCCAGTATTTGGAATCCATGCAGAAGATCAGAACTTTGGTATCTGAAGCTGGTTCTGGACACTTTATTCGTCCCGCTGGTTCAGAAGTATTGCAAATGGTCGACTGTGGAGCGACCGCAGATTGTCCATCATGAGTGAAGCCAGTATGTCTTTCACCAGCCTCCAGTGTCTCCAAAAACCAGCAGACTAGCCTGCTGCTTCCCTGAGGAGCCTCATCCTAAACTACTGGGTCAGAACCGTTCCAAAGAGAACAGAAATGTATCCACTTTAGTCCATCTCCATCAGAAAAACTGAATCTGAAAACAACAACTCCTCCAAATGAACAGGTAAAGTCCAATGAGGATCATCTTCTGAGAGAGGCAGGGAAGTTGACCCGGTTCTGGCCCGTGGGTTCACATGCAGGACTCAGCCCGTCATCCTGCGGCGTGTCGATCACATGGATACGAGAGACGTGAAGGTTGAAGTTCATGTCAGATATTGGTTCCTCTCCAGGATGCAGCGAGGAGGAAGTTTATCATCATCCTGATGAAGAGCATCTTCAGGTCCTGGAAGAGAAGAGAAGATAGAAAGATGAGGAAGAAGTATCTTTCTTTTAGGTTTATCGCCTATTTGATCTTCATTTCACTTCATATTCTTCCCGTCACTCACGTCTCACCTCTTTGACCTCGCCAACAAACAACAAGAGGAAGTTTGAGTTTCGTTTTTAAAAACTAAACAGATAAAAATACTTTATTTAATCCACAGGGAGGAATTCCAGAAATATTTTTGAGATTTATTGTCACATATAATTGTTGTTTTGCACAATGAAGCTATATTTGCTCTTTTAGTGCAGTGGGCCGGCATTAATGGCGCCTGGTGAGCCAATTGGGATTCGGCATGTTGTTCAAGGACACCTCGATGATTTGACTGGTGCCAGGTCCAGTAAACGGACGACTAGCCGCCTCCTGATCTGCAGCCGACCCAACCCAACAGACGTAGGGTTCTTGTTCTTCCTTTTTAAAGGTTGCAATTTGGACTTTAATCAAACAACAACAACAATAATAATAATAATAATAATAATAATAATAATAATAATAATAATAATGAAGGCTCTTAGTCAAACATAGTAGAACATATTGGAATTGGTTCTGTTCACTGCCTTGAATAGCAGTGAACAGAACCTCTGAGGCCTCTTTGAATGAACTCTTTCTGTATTTCTGCAGTTATGTAGATCCGACTGAATATACCAGCTGTAGGGCAGCATCATTTATTCGGGTTCCTGTTAGCTACTCCGCTTGGTTCCAACTTAATTTATTAGATGTGACTCATCATAGTTTTTTCTGAAGAGGTATGTGGTCAGTCCTACTATTTTAACTTTATAGTAAAATCACTCCACTTGTCTGACCCAAATAAATGAACAGAATTGCGAAGTTGTGAAAATAAATGTAATCATGGATGTCACATGATTTTATGAAATCAATCCTGGCACCCCGTGATGCAAGCAGCTGGAAGGTGAGCCCAGCCATCATCTCGCCGCTGCCTCTCTCTCTCCACGCCTCTCAGTTACCTCCCTCTTGTTGCGGTTACTAGGAGTGCGACTTCTCCCAGCCCATAAATACCGATGACATGCTCCCTCTGAGCCGCCAGAGACCAGAGGAATCATCACACTCCATCAGCCTCTCCTCCTACTCCACATCCCTCCTCCATCCTGCTCCTGCATCAGGTGGTTCTCTGCCTCCCTACCGATTCATTTCTGTGCTGCTGTTCACTCGGCATCAATACAGCGACTGAAACAACTCAAGTAGACCAACGCCATCATCACCCACTGCAAGTGTATATCCCTCAAAACACCCCAATACCCTGTGTTGTACATTGACTCCCCCTGATCTTATTCCTATGTCCAAAGAAAAATCGTTTTATTTTTTATTATTGCCCAAAAACTTTTGGCGATGCACCAACCCCCTACTGTCGAAAATGTACCTTTGGACTTGTCCCATCAATCCAGTCCTTCCTTGCAATAAGGTCTATGTGGGTTTAAAATTTGAAAATGATCTATAAAATAGTGTTTAAGTTATGTCTAAAAAAACACAATTTTTTGTAAATAAGCGCCACCTAGTGAGTAAAATATGAACAGCCTGAGTTTTTATATATATGTTCGATAGATCCCCTTGAGTCGAGTCACATGCACAAAACGTGGAATAAAGCGGACAAACGGTGAAAAGATTATGGGCCGAAAACGTTTGTCGTAAATATTCAACTGACCTTCCCAAGATCTTTCCAGTTCTTCCTCACACTAAGGTGTATGTGAGTATAACATTTTGAAAATGATCCAAGGAATAGTTTTGGGGATTTTGCGGCAGATGATGATTCCATAAAATCCCCGACTTTTCGGGTATATTATTAGACTTAAACAGCCTAGAATAAAAGCTCCAAGGTTTAAGTTGTAAATCTACGATTAAAAAAAAAAAAAAGTGTCTGAAAACTTTAGGAGCATCAGTAAATAAGCAGGATATAATATTCCTAACAATGTTCTTATTAGTTTGTAATCAGCTGATTTTTATTTTGTTAGCTTAGCAGGAGTCCTTTATATGTTGGACCGCAACGTTCGGACAGCAGCCCCCGACGAAGCTGAGCTCTGGCTCTGCAGGGGTCTTCGTGTTCTTAGGTTGAAGTAGACAGACGATGAACAAACGATTTCAGCCCTAACAACCAACAATGAAGAAGAAGGTGATGAATATGTTGTTTCAGGAGAACTGTTGAGTGTTCAGAGAATCTGAATCGGTGACAATTGGAGAATCATATTTGCTATTTAGCAAAAGAAAAATCAACATTTCCTGGCGTCCGGATGTCCGAAGAATCTCACATCGCAGCTTCACGCAGATTTCACTCCCAAATTCAAAGTTCTGACCTATGAAAAAAAAAAGTGAAATTCCTCATCCTCATCAGCCAGCAGGAACTCGTCTCTTCTGTCTACATAAAATCGTCACGTGAAAAATTTGCATTGAGCTCGCATTGAAAGTAGGTTCTCTGACCTGAGCCACTTAACCTCACGTGCTGCTAGCATGCACTCCTCAATGAAGAAGACCTTCTCCTTACCGAGGATCAAACCACCCTATCTAGTCCTCCTCGTGTCTCTCCAGGTGTAAGAGGGGATCGGGTCCTTCCTACCGCTTGTTTCTGTTCTTTGTGTCCAGGTGTGAGAAATGGGAGGAGTGGATGATGGTTGGTTGAGGAGTTCTGTGCTGTACCTACCGAAGCTTTCAGAAAGGTCCGCCAGTGTCCTCAATAACTGTTTGTAGTACAGTTATTGAGGACACTCAATAACTGTACTATTTAAACACTACTGCAGACAAGGATCACGCAACAAGACCTGGAGTTCTAGAGATGTTCTGACCCAGTTCTCCAGCTATCAAATATGGTCCTATAATCCTAGTCAAATGATCTCAGATCCTCACACTTGTCCATTCGTCCTGCTCCCAACATCAACGTCAGGCCAAACTGTTCAGCTGCTACCTAATATATCCCACCCACTGACCAGTAACCATGGTAACCGTGGTAACCAAGTAACGTTCAATATCTTGAGAAGCAGGAGAATATTCAGACGCCATACAGAAAAAACTGAACCTTTTGCTTTTCACAAACATTCAAAATCAATACAGTTAGAGATGATTGGTTACTTAAGGGGTCAGATAAAAGTAGTGGAGTAGAAGAATGTAAGTAGTGTAAAACGGAAATACTCAAGTAAAGCACATGTACCTCAAATCTTTACTTAAGTGTAGTACTTGAGTAAATGTACAGGGATACAAAGGGAGAACAGAGCGTCATCGGCGTAGAGGTTTTAAGCGGGTCAACGCACCGACAGGAGCTTCACATTCTTATTTATCCTACGTGACAGTTAAGAGTGTAGATGAAGGGAACCAGGCTGGTGTTCCTTCCTGCTCCAACCCATTAGATTCTGGTGGTTATCCCGATCTAGATATGGTTCCAGAATTCTTCAAAAGATACTGGGAGTTTTGCATCTACCTTCATGGATAATGTTGATTATAGCCTTTTGGACACAGGAATAATATTTCTTGGGATCCTGTATTATTCCGTAACAATTGCGGAGAATGTCTGTAATATTTATTCTGTGTGAATGTGCCGTTACGAAAAATACCACCACGAATGGCAAGAAAACGGGAAGGTTAAAAATAACTCAATTGGGGTTATTTTGGTAACCCAGTGGGAGGCTCTTCAGGATTCCTGTCGCAGCATAAAAATGGCGGAACTCCAAAGAATAATCAGTCTTAAATTTTAAGTAGCATATCCAACTCACTAAACTTGGTCACTATTTTTTCACCCAACTTTAGGTCAAACTAACCCAGCCTATTATTACCCAGCAGCCTCAACCAGCATTTGGTTATTAAAATAAGCCAGCCTTTTTAGGCGATATAATGAAATACAGGATCCGTTTGAACCCAGCCAAGAAATGGGCAAAAGTGCCGGTCCAAAGCCCGGATAAACTAGGAGGGTTGAGTCAGGAAGGGACTCCAATGTAAAACCTCGATAGGAGGAACAAGAAACTTATTTCCAAACCGGATTAGTCGGGGGCCGGGTCAACATCCACCGCCACTGGCGTTGTTAACCAGCAGAATGTCGGCAGTAACTATGGATGGAAACAGATCCGCTCTGGTGTCCCTGAACGCAAAGAGCCGAAAGACGAAGAAGAAGGAAGTGATAATGAAAGACTGTCTGGACTGTTTGCCAAAATGGTCATTCAAAGTGTCCGTGATCCATGTGTCGTGCAACTCACATCAGTTCTCGCAGCTAGCCGCGTTCTTCATCGACACACGAGTCGAGTGAACGAGTGAAGACTTGTCCCAGAGGGGAGTTTGGTGCCGAACCGACTCCTGGATACAGTTGACATTGGGGGGTGAGTAAGACAGTAGAGGGTATCAGACCAAGCCTCACGCAGCGTGGTGCGCCGGCGGGTGACACCTTCAGAGGGTGGGCTCCCATCCAATTGGGGGACATAGGTGGCCTGTATTAGAGGATCAGGAGCTTTCAGATAGCTAGATTTCAAACAACGTTGACGCGATTCCGCGTGAAGAGGCGGATTCTTGCAGGGTGACGCGGATGAGGGATTTCACTGTTTTTTGTATCACCAAGGATTTTTAACTTCGAAGACGAACCTGTGTGACGCTGTGATGGGGACGATCCAGCAGAGTGGGGATTGGAGGTCCCCCTCCAGATAACGTGGGGAACCTGTAGATCAGGGATTCCAAAAATGTGGCCCCCTAGTGGTCAGTGAGGCTACTGCAGATATCTTTTAATTACACTTAAATACTTAAGATTTAAAATAAAGTATCTTATTCTTCTACTTTGAACCCAATTTTGGTTGGTCTTTTTTCCACGCTGTGTATTTATTTTGTTTTCAGTCACATACTTGATTGTTTTTCGTTCGACTTCATTTGATCTGATCCTTTTTGTATAAATTAGAATTAAAGCACCTGTTTACAGGTCGGTTCCGTAACGTAACGTAGTAAAAATCGGTACATGAGGATGAATTATGAAAACACGCTGTAGACCTTAAACCAGCATGAAGGTTCTGAGTCTGGATGCCGACTCTGATTAAAGGTTTGGGTGGGCCGCAGCAGGTTTTTTAAGATTCCAAATCGGGCTGCGACATTCCTAACTTTGGGAATGGTTAGCATGGACGATGCCCCCCCCCCCCCCCCTCCCCCAGTCCAGAGTCCCCCCCTCCAGTACTAGGATCAGATGGAGACCTCTAATTTTGGGTTTCTGGTGTGGATCCAGATCTGGTGAGTTTAAGAGGATTTTGCTGGAGGTTCGTCACACATCCAGCCCCCCCCACACACTCACACACACACACACACACGCACACACACGCACACACGCACACATACGTTAGTTTTGACATGCAGGCACATGAACCTATGCACACTCACACGCACACACACACACACACACACACACACGTACACACACACACACCCACACACACCAGTGCACACGCACTGTAAGGCTCTACATGCACACGTACGCGACACGATGCAGCATGCAGAGAAGAGATGGGCATTAGAGCCAGCCTCACAGGTTCCAGCTGCTCCTGCAGAGGTGATGGAGGGATGGAGGAGGAGGGAGGATTATCAATCCCTGCTCATCCCTCTCTCTCCTCCTCCGCTGCTGCTGTCACCCTCCGAAAAAACGCTCAGCTCCTGCAGGATCCTCGCTTTCTCCTCTCCTCTCATCAGATTAGAATCAATCCCTGTTTCATGCTCGCCACACTGCTGCAGGCTCCTCTCCTCCTTCTGCTCCTTCTTCTCTCTCGTTTCGACGCGGAGTCAGTCGGCTCCTAATTATCATTCCTCTGCGTCTGACGGCCGAGGATCCTCTGCAGCAGCTCCTCTCCCTGCATGAGAACAGAAGCAGCTCTGCTCAACGCCGCTGCTGAAATATGAGGTTTTTTCTGCCGGAGGAGGGGGGAGGAGGGGAGCGAGATAGAAGGGAGGGAGGAGGGGGGGGGGGGGGGGGGGGGGGGGGGGGGGGCGGGCGGGGGGGGGGGGGGGGGGGGGGGGGGGGGGGGGGGGGGGGGGGGGGGGGGGGGGGGGGGGGGGGGGGGGGGGGGGGGGGGGGGGGGGGGGGGGGGGGGG
>VRLP01009661.1:2500-12042 GCA_009660295.1 Lophius piscatorius
GACTTTATAACAGTTGGTCGTAAATTCTAGAATGAATGAACTCACCTGAAAAAAAAAAAAAAAAAAAATTAGTTTTTTAATCTTTCTTAATGTTTACTGTCTTTAACGATGTCTTAATGTTCTTTTGGACTCAGTCGCCACGCTTGGGATTGTTTTGGCGTAAAGCGCCTTGAATGGCCCCTGTTTTGCTGGAATGTTCTGCTGCCTTGATAACGGAGCATCGTTGGTTCTTCAGGGGTTTTAATCAGACTAAGGGACATTTCTTCGCACCACCTTCCAGGAGTTTACGTCGTAGTTTTTCATCGGCGCTGGAATATTTCCACGCTGCCGTACCTGCCCCGCTGATGCTTCTATCAGAGGAGATCTATTTTTCAGGAGGTATTTCGGGTCAGCTCCTCTACGGTGAACATTTATGACGTACCTTCGCTACAGCGGCTCATCTGGATACTAGATCTTACAGAAGGCGGAGCTAAAACATCTGCTTCACCTGAGAGACGTTCTGATCCGAGTGAGAAGCTCAAGAAGACCTTTACAGCTCAACCGAAGGAGCGCGTCCAGATTAGAGGGAATTAAACTCCGTCTCTCGGTGAAGGCGTCGTATAGGCGGGCTTTGTGCAGAAATAAAAAAAGACGATGAAGATGATGTTTGTGAGCTACTGCTGGTACTGGCCTTCATTACCATTCTCAGCAGGTTGTCCTCCTCTCTAATACGTCTGTTTTCAACCTGTCCCTGATCCACAGCTTAAGAGTCGGAGAGAGGTTCAATACCAATTAAATGACTTTTCATATCCGCCCAGTGGATCCATACCATGTTTCTGGAGGGGACAAAGCCACAGGCCATTACGTCGGACCTCCGCCGTACCTTTAGCGAGGATAATAGCACCATTATTCACCTTTTCATTCTCCATCCCTTTCATATGCTGCCATTTGGGTTATTTCCCTAACGCTCCTCCCCCGCTAACTTCATCGCACTTCTGCGCCCGCTTCTTTTCTCTTCCAGGCCATTTGCCGTCATGCAGTGGGGGGTATTTTTTTTCTTAGACCCAAATAGGTCCCCTTCCTATGAAATATCATTACTCCATTTTCCTTCCTGTAGGAAAACCCACTTATTATTCATTTTACCTGTAATTTTATGCTGACGGGAAAAACCGCCATTACTGACACCTGGGGTTGGTTTGAATAGCAGAAGTTTTTAAATGGACCTTCAAGGTTTGGTGCAGACAGTATCCTGCTTTTGAAGAAGAGAAATGTAAGTGGGCTCGTCTTCTCTTGGCGAGCGTGAAGAGAACTGTGAACATTATGAGGCAAAATAAAAACAAGGCAGAAAACTTCTTTGGTGTCGCCGGTAAACCCGGACCACCTCCTCCTCGCAATTTTGCTTTGTGCTCCGGCTCTGAGAGCCTCAGCGAGGTCACAGCGACGAATGAGTCAACACCAACCACACATCTAGAAGGTTATCGTGGGGCAGGGAGCAGGAAGAGACCCGGTGACCCATGGACAGAACCACGGAGCTTCAACAAAAGTTCTGTAAGTCCAGAAGTTCCGGTTCCTGTGTTCTGACATAACTATCCCGGCGCTGTCGCCCCCGACAACAAGGGTATATCCCGGAAATCTCCTAAATCCCCTGCATTGCACGAACAATCCCCCAGATTGATCTCTGCGAATCAAACACGAACTTTGTACGAAGTATTTTTTTGTTAAAATAAAAAAAAACTCCCTAGTGAGTAAAATATGAACTATTAAAGTAAATTACGCTAAAACAAGAAACATCTCCAGTTGTTATGATTTAGTCTAAATGTGGTACATATGAACGAGGTTTGTCATATTTTACACTGTTAGTTCATATTTTACTCACTAGGGGGAGCTTCTTTCTTCTAACGAAAAAAAACGTATTCCGGTAATACCTCAAAAACTATTAAGTGGATCATTTTCAAATTTCATGCCCACATACACGTAAGTGTGAGGAAGAACTGGATCGATTTTGGGAAAGGTCAGTTGTATAGTTCCGACACCAGGGGGAGCTTTATCTCCAAAGCTTTTTTGGAACATAATTTCTCAATCCACTGGGGTATTTGTCGTAATTGTTACTCTAAAAGTTCATATTTTACTCACTAGGGGGAGCTTCTTTACAAAAATACAGTGGACATAACTTCACATTTAATTTGGGGAGATCAAGGGGGATTGTTTGCACAACGCAGGGGACCAGGAACTTTTCGGGGATATACCCTAACTGTTGGGGACAACCATTATTTGGAGATAGCTATACCTTAATGTCGCCGAAAGTTTTCCGAAGGCTTTTCCTGTCAACAAGTAGAGTCCAGGACTTTTAAAGACCCTGTTAGGATGATTATAAGTTAATTTAATTTTACTTATTTCAAATTTACGAAAACATTTTTGCATCAATTTAATCGCAAAAATGTAAAATACAAATGAATTAATTTGGGCAGTTTGGTTCTTTGATAGAATAACTTTCTGCCCCCTACTGTCAGAAATATACAACCGAACTTTCCCAAAATCAATCCTGTTCTTCCTTGTACTACGGTCTATGAGGGTATCACATCTGAAGATGATACATGAAATAGTTTTTGAGTAATTGCGTTAATAAGACCAATTTGTGTCGGTGGCAAAGACGAACTAAAGGTTTGAGTTTTAAGGCTCCTAAAAGGTCGTATGAAAGGTCGTATGAAAGGTCGTATGAAAGGTCGTATGAATCCCAGTGTCGGCGTCAGACCCCTCTAAAGCTCCGGGGGAACACCTACAAACGTTTGGTGTCCACTCACTCTTGTTCACGTAATGTCGGTTCTTAATGAACCCGATTCGCGAGAAAAGAATCCAGTGATCGGATTTGATTTGATGTCAGAGTTTGAGCTGGTGTCGTATCATGAGGAGATGAGGAGGGTGCACTCTTCATCCAGAGTGAAAAAAAGGAAGGGTGGAGGAGAGAGGGAGGAGGAGGAGACACAGCTGGTGGCAGCCAGAGAACCATCTGTTCATCACTCTATTAGTTCACACACTCCTTCACCCTGTCACCCTCATTCTGACTCACACGAGGGATTCATCCACCGCTCACACCTTCAACCCTCACTCCTTCACAATCACTCTTTCATCCCTCACTCCATCAACCCTCACACCATCACAATCACTCTTTCAACCCTCACTCTTTCAACCCTCACTCCTTCACAATCACTCTTTTCATCCCTCACTCTTTCATCCTTCACTCCATCAACCCTCACTCTTTCAACCCTCACTCTTTCATCCCTCACTCCATCAACCCTCACACCATCAACCCTCACTCCTTCAATCCTCACTCTTTCAACCCTCACTCCTTCAATCCTCACTCTTTCAACCCTCACTCTTTCATCCCTCACTCCATCAACCCTCACTCTTTCAACCCTCACTCTTTCATCCCTCACTCCATCGTCTGAACACTCATTCTCACTCTGACACCATCATGAACACATTGTAGTTAAAAATGATCTTCATTCCTGAAATATGTTCCATCAGCATAGAAATGCAGAAATAAGTGAACGCTGTTTCCTCTGCCATCACTTACCGTACATCTTCCCTTCGTCTGACAGTATTATCTTCCTCCGTCCACACGGCGGGTAGATGGCTAGGGCCTCCTGGAAGCTCTGCTCGATGTCGGGGCTCCAGACCCCCTCGGGGTCCCCGTCCATGGTCTTATCCCCCCCTGAGTCACTCAGCCTGTCCATGTCCTCCCCTCCGCTCTCGCTGCCGCTCCAGCTACTGCGGTCCATACTGGCAGCTAACGATGACTAGCCGACGTGTGCTCAACGCTAAGGCCAAATTGTGACTTGATTAGAAGCTAAAGGTAAAGCGAGCGCTAACTGTAATTGACTCCTAATGTGAACAGCCAACCGCAGACGACTAGAATGAGAATGCTAATGCTAGCCGCCTGGCTAACAACAATCCCAAAGGACAGAGGGGATGGTGGGGCGTGGACAACTCAGCAAACTGGTCCAAAGGTCAAAGTCAGACAGCAGGAAGCCTAGAAGAAGACAGAAAGAAGAAGGAAAAAAAGTGTTACTTGTGATTAGCGTTCTGCAAATAAATGTTAAATAATGTTTCCATCAGTAAAGATATGTGTTACGAGAAATCAACAAGACGGACAACGTCCAACCATCAGAGAACTTTAAAGAGGAAGGCCTGTTTCTTCTTTAAACGCTACTAAATCACACTAAACACTAAACCACTTGTGCTTTCTGCTGGTGCTATGTGATGCTAGCTTTCCACCCTGTCGCTTAGCTCTGGCTAAGCAAAGTGAGCTAGCCTTAGCTAAGTCAGCGTCCGGACCAACACCAAAGCGGACTCCTGATTGGCTCCAAGTGACAACAAATACCCCTTGTCCACCAAAAATAGCCTGGTGCTGATTCGGTGCTGGTGCCAGTGCTTAGTTGGTTCAACTTGCACACCTCCTAAGAACCTGCTTGCTATTCCGTTGGCAAGGAGCCAAGTCAGAGCCGCGCCATTACGTCACCGTATAACGCCATCGATTCTTGGTTCTAGAACAACAAAGAGTCGGAGCTTGTCTGGCACCGGTTTTGGGAACCAGGATTGAGTGCTTAGGTTGTGGAAACGCAAAGAACTGGCGCTGAGTCAGGCTCTGGCTCTGAACTAGCCCTGGAACCAGATCGATGGAAAAGGGGCCAAAGACACACCTCTAACAGAACCGAGGTTCTCCAGCATGCTCCCATGCAGCTGAGACCTTAAAAGCGACAACAAACTACAACTCCCATAATCCCCTGCGTCACAGACGCTCTGATCCAGGCTGATGTTACAAGTCTGCATTTTTACCAAGAGAACGTTTTTCTGGAGGAAGTCGCTGCGACTCGTGTCGGAAACATCGCAGGCCGGCGGTTCCGAACAAAAGTCGTCGCTTCTTCTCTACCAGGAAATTGCCCATTTTCTTCAACCCCGGCGGTATCAGATCCGGACGCACGGACAGACCGCTACTACCCGCAGCTACTTCCAGATTTAGGAGGGAGGACCAAAAACTGAGAGGGTCTGCCAGCTGCCTACAGTTCTTCTCAAATCCCCTGTGGTAAACAGCAGCGTTGGATCAGAACACGCCGGGCTCTCTGGCCGACACAGAACCCCAGTGCCAGCTCCTCGGGCAAACACATGTCATTCTAGTCTGCTCTCGTACTCTTCACACTTCACGTGCTCGCAGTCGTGTCCCAGCCTGCACAGGGCTGTAAAACTCTGTGTGTGTGTGTGTGTGTGTGTGTGTGGTTGCCAGGCTAATTTTAACACAATTACACTCGTGTGCAACAGAAGCATGCAGAGCGGCAGGCAACATTGTGGACACACATTTTGTTGGGGATTTCTTACAACTGGGTGGGGGGAACGCTGGTGTGAAGCTGCAAGACAACATCCAGTGGATTTGCCCCCCCACCCACCACCACCACCCCCCAGCCATGTGTAATGAATGAGATCTGCTGTCCTTGCAAGACTTTGCCGCCCGGCTCCCTCTTCATTCTTATTCTCTTCAACCTCGTTTCCGTTCCCCCCCCCCCCTGCAGTTTTCCCGTCCAAACAAAGATTCATTCATTCAGCAGACTCTCTGGTTGAGCAGCAGCAGAAAGATTTGTTTCCCTCTACACCTGGTTCCAGTGTGTTTGGGCCGCATGCAACTTGGGTTCATGGCGGAGGGAATATGATTCTTCCCAGGAAATACGGGCTGAGAGAAAAACACAGGTTCTGGTTCTGATGAGAAGCTTTAACGTCGAAACGCCTTCGACAACTTTTTAAATCCACTCCTGTAGCTCAGAGACTTCTTCAAGCTCAACGTTAACGATGGACACAAAAGTCTTACACCTCCGTGAATAAAAGGGTTTTTTTGCAAACGGCAAAATTCCTCAACTGGATTTAATTAGTAACATTCCCGATATTTGCACTAGAGCAACTGTTTGTTGTTTTTAAGTGTAAATGTTTTAATGCCACTCCCAGCAGCCTTACTGTGAATTTCCTCCAGAGAGATGAGTAGCCTTTGTGAAACAATGGAGAAAAATAAGAATATTCTCATTTTAAACCGGAATCGATCAAAAATCGATGAAAAAGACGAGGAATTTGCTGATTAATAATAGTAATAATAACGAGGAAGTGTATTTCCTCAACACACAGTTACAAATATCTCATCGAATGAACACACTGTGATTTTTAACCGAGCGGATTCACTTTCATCCGTGGATTAATTGTTTTGTTTACTCGGATCACTTCTGTGAGTCACTGAAAAGAATAAACAGTTTGAGCACAAAAGGAGTTTAATCCTCTTCATCGCCTCCTTCAGAGGAACAAGTTCCACCTGACGGAGACACAGATGGAACCGACGTTCGTAGTAAAGAACTTTTCTCTCGCACGATCTGAAAATCGACGCATGTCACCGCAGAGAAGATCCGAGCCTTCAAAAGCCGTCGGCGCCGGCGAAGACGATGATCCACCGACATCAAAATGGAACGCCATCAGAATCCCCGGCTACATTTTTATCTCTATTGTATTCAGGAGACGTAACTCAAAAGTGGCGTTTTTCATGGCCGCGCTGCAACGGCCTTCAAACCCTCATTCAGTCGGAGCAGCTGCGACCGGAACACTTCAGCGCCCCGAACCCCGGCGAGGCAGCCGGGCTGAACTTTAAATATCACTGTCATGTCAAACTCCCATAATCCTCAAGCGGTTCCTGAAAGGGCTGACCCTGTGAGCGGTGGGAAACGAACGGGTCGCATTTATTACTGCAGAACAGAAATACTCCAAAAAAAACAACCTCAGATACGTTTATTTGAAAATGTCGTTGGAGCGACTGTAAGATTTGAGCCGCTAGTTGAATCTGTCGATCGCATTCGGGCGTTCTTCGGGGTCATTTGGCGTGAAGAGTACGAGGCTCGTGGACGAAAGATGCTGCTGGATGGATGACGAATTTTCTGATGAATTTCGGACACCTCTGAAAATTTCTGTCAGCCGTCGCCGTGGAAACTCTTAACGGTTATTTTGGTAATTACGTCAGCTGGTGATGCTGCGTTAGCTTTAGCCACTCTGCCGACGTTAGCTTCTTGAAACTCGGTGCGCTGAGATGTTTGTAATGGATTCATGGAGAAGAGAAGAGGAGAGGAGAGGAGAGGAGAGGAGAGCAGAGGAGAGGAGAGCAGAGGAGAGGAGAGCAGAGGAGAGGAGAGGAGAGGAGAGGAGAGGAGAGCAGAGGAGAGGAGAGGAGAGGAGAGCAGAGGAGAGGAGAGGAGAGGAGAGGAGAGGAGAGGAGAGGAGAGCAGAGGAGAGGAGAGCAGAGGAGAGGAGAGGAGAGGAGAGGAGAGGAGAGGAGAACATGAGGGGCCCAGCAGCAGATGGACGCCGGGGACAGAGACATTAGTCACACAACAATCGACTGTGACTGGGCGACTCCTCTGCACCCTGAGGACCCCTCCTCTGTCGCCAGGCAGGCTCGGCCCACTTCAGCCAGGACAGCAGGTTTCGTGGTGTCAGCGCCAGCCCTCGGGAGATCACACGGCGGGCGTAGAGCCACGGCCCTGCAGCTGCCCCGGACCCTCGGTGGTGCCGCTCCGCCCGTCCTGACAGCCACCACCCGCCAAAAACATGCATGTGTTCATGAGCTTCAACGTGCACAAGCCCCACTTCCTGGTTCTGAGAGGCCCGTGAGGTCGTAACGCAATGTTGAAGTACAGGTGTGTGTTTGTGTGTGTACTTGTGTGTGTGTACAAACAAGTTGAGTGTCTTATTATTGTTATTCTCATATTGAACCACTTAACTACTTCTGTTTAAACTGTTTCCAGCTTGTTCTCACACACACACACACACACACACACACACACACACACACACACACACACACACACACACACACACACACACACACACACACACACACACACACACACACACACTCATTCAGACACACTTAAACACACACACACACACATACAGAAAAACACATACACGCACACACACTCACACTCACACTCACACACACATGCACACACACACTCGCAAACACACACACTCGCACACACAAACACCCCCCCGCACACTCACACACACACACAAACACTCACACACACACACAAACAATCACACACACAAACACTCACACACACAAACACTCACACACACAAACACTCACACACACACAAACAAACACACAAACACTCACACACACAAACACACACTCATTCAGACACTTAAACGCGCCCACACACACAAACACACGTGCACAAACACTCACACTTAAACACACACACACACACATACAGAAAAACACATACACACACACACACTCACACGAACACTCACACACACATGCACACACACACTCGCAAACACACACACTCGCACACAAAAACACCCCCCCGCACACTCACACACACAAACACTCACACACACAAACACTCACACACACAAACACTCACACACACACAAACAAACACACAAACACTCACACACACAAACAAACACACAAACACTCACACACACAAACACACACAAACAAACAAACACACTCACACACACATAAACAAACACACTCACACACACACAAACACACACACACTCGCACACACACAAAAACACACACTCACACACACACACACACACACACTCACACACACACAAACACTCACACACACACACTCACACACACACTTAAACACACACACTCACTCACACACACACAAACACTCACACACACAAACACTCACACACACACAAACAAACACAGTCACACACACACTCGCACACACACACACAAACACACACACACTCACCCCGAGGAACATAGCAAGGTTCCAGAAGCTTAGCAGAGCGGCTAACGTTAGCAGAGCGGCTAAAGCTAGCGAGAGCTAAGAGCCAGCCATGAGCCCTGAAGACTTCCACTGTATCCTTCAAAATAAGAGCATTTAAAATACTTTACTCTTTTTGATTTTAAAACTTTAGAGAAAAGAAAAATCTGAATCAGACAGTCAGACTTAAACCATGTTGGTCTCATAGTAGTAGTAGTAGTAGTAGTAGTAGTAGTAGTAGAAGTAGTAGAAGTAGTAGTAGTACTAGAAGTAGTAGTAGTAGTAGTAGTAGAAGTAGTAGTAGTAGTAGTAGTAGTAGTAGTAGAAGTAGTAGAAGTAGTAGTAGAAGTAGTAGTAGTAGTAGTAGTAGTAGTAGTAGTAGTAGAAGTAGTAGTAGAAGTAGTAGTAGTAGTAGAAGTAGTAGTAGTAGTAGTAGTAGAAGTAGTAGTAGTAGTAGAAGTAGTAGTAGTAGTAGTAGTATTAGTAGTAGTAGTAGTAGTAGAAGTAGTAGAAGTAGTAGTAGAAGTAGTAGTAGTAGTAGAAGTAGTAGTAGTAGTAGAAGTAGTAGTAGTAGTAGTAGTATTAGTAGTAGTAGAAGTAGTAGTAGTAGTAGTAGTAGTAGAAGTAGTAGTAGAAGTAGTAGTAGTAGTAGTAGTAGTAGTAGTAGAAGTAGTAGTAGTAGTAGTAGTAGTAGTAGTAGTAGTAGTAGTAGTAGTAGTAGTAGTAGTAGTAGTAGTA
>VRLP01009662.1:0-12039 GCA_009660295.1 Lophius piscatorius
CCTCATTACAGCTCCTCACCTACACCTCATTACAGCTCCTCTCCTTAACTTCATTACAGCAGCTCACCTAAAGAACCTCCCCTACACCTCATTACAGCTCCTCCCCTATACCTCATTACAGCTCCTCCCCTACACCTCCTCACCTACACCTCATTACAGCTCCTCACCTACACCTCATTACAGCTCCTCCCCTACACCTCATTACAGCTCCTCCCCTACACCTCATTACAGCTCCTCCCCTACACCTCATTACAGCTCCTCACCTACACCTCATTACAGCAGCTCACCTAAAGAACCTCACCTACACCTCGTTCATCCAGATCACTACCAGTTAGTGTGAGTGACTGTTGAGAGGTGGAGTCATTTGACCGACCCATCCCACAGAGAACCCTGGCTGCCAGTTTTTTTAACAGTATATTTACAACAGTTGTGCTACAGTGTGATCTGATCTGGTGCGGTATCATCCGATATGGCTCCGCCCACTCGATCCACCCAGGTAAGGAGAGTGGATTATGTTTTTTATCGATCAGTGTGATTTAAACACTTTATGAAAGAAAACACCGCTAAACTGTACAAAAACAAGCAAACTGGAGCAGAATGTGAGCGGCGGAGAGACGCCCATATATGGTGGTGAGGCATTTCACCCACAGGCTGCCTCTCAAAATGACTTAATTAATGGTTGACATTGAGAATAAAATCCTTATAATTATCATTTTTCCAGTGTTCTGAGGGACATGACATCATCAGTATGCAGGATCTAAAAGAAGGAATTCCACAGCAGCAGATTAGATGTGTGTCTGTGTCTGATTAGATGATAAACACTTTTGAAGAACTGCTCCTTTAAGCAGCTTTTGGGGCAGCATGACTCTGAATCTGAATAATAAATCATTAGTTACTTAGTTGATCTGATTGAATTCATTAACGACACAGTCGGTTGATGACTGTTTAGTCAGAGTGAGAGAAATCCTTCTCCTCACACATGCGTCTAAAACTTCAATCCCCACATGAAGTCTTCCGTCCTCGCTCACAAACAAACAAACACCGTCGCCCTCGGTTTCCTCCCCGTCCACAGCGGGTCAAACTGAGGGCCACGGCTCAAAGCCGTCCCCTTTACTTCCAGGGGTTCAGCGAGGGCACCAAGGAGCACCTGGAGGAAGATGACATCATTCCTGCAGGCTCAACATCCTCATTGTTCCCCAGTCTGAACTTCAAACTGCAGTCTTCTCCAGCAGGACCAAAGCGGTCAGAGACAGGCTTCTCACCTACTGGAGGGTTCTACATCTACATCACATCCATCTGGGAGAGGAGAGCATGAGACGGGCAGGATTCACCTTCATCCAGGCCTGAAGATGTTGGATTCTTTGTCTGTGGTAAAACAGATCCACAGCTGAGCTGCTGATGATCAAAGCTGGATCTTTAGCACCACCTGCTGGCCGACGCTTCCACAGACGGGTCAAGTGCTTTTTCTGAGAAGTGAAGCACAGGGGACACAGCATGATGACATCAGCCTGAAAGGACTGAACCGAACCCATCATGACCTCCTGCCTGAAACATCTCCACCTCATGTAGCAACAGTGTGTGACTTCATGCAGGAATCATGTATTAATTAATGCGTCTGTGAAGTTATTTCAATCCCCCTGATCCGGGTCTCATTAATGATGCTCGGGTCTTTCACAAAGGTGTGCATTTAAAGGGACAAGGCAGTAAAAATAAACATTGAATGACTGATCTTTATTTAGACGTGTGAGCGTGTGTCTGCGCACATGTACCGCTACATAATAATAATAATAATAATAATACATATTAATACACTTCACAGATACGTGAAAACAAAAACACAAGCCTTTCAGTCACACCTGACCTAAAACATGTGATCTCTGCTGGAGCTGCACCAACACGGACCCGGTCATGTGACAGGAAGAAAGAGTCAGACTGTGGAGGTGTATCCTGAAGAACGATGACTGAAGAGAAATATTCTGTTTCTTGAATAACCACCAAACCAATAATGATCTGCGGGTCTTGCTGGGTGTTCTGGTCTGCAGTGGTTAGAACCTACCAAACACGGACAGCTGGTGAACGGGTCATTGGTGCCCAAGAGTCATTGCTGCACACTGGGAGTGAAGGCTAGCCTGTGCTGCCTGATCCCACAGAGGAGCTACTGTAGCACAAAACCCAAATGCTGGTTCTGATAGAAGTGTCAGAACACAGTGACATCACAGGTGTGAGCGTGGGTGGAGCAGAGGCCATGTTGGCATGTGTCCACTGGGAACAACTCCGACCCTGGGCCCGTCAGCATCATAGCTGGACCAGAGTATTGAAAGAAGGTGGTCTGGTCCGACCCATGACATTTTCTTCAGGTCATGTGTGCGTCACTTACCTGAGGAAGAGATGCCACCAGGATGCATTATGGGAAGAAGGCACGTCAGGAGAGGCAGTGTGATGCTTTGGACCATTTTCTGCTGGAAACCTTGGGCCCGGTTTCCAGCAGAAAGTAGCACCTGACTTTAGGGAATTCGGTTCCCTTTCACGGGACCGGATTCCATAAAGTCAGTGGCGTCTTAACTTTTATATTCCCGAGATCTCAATCCAATCCATCATCTGTGGGTTGTTCTGGACAGACAAGCCTGAGTCTGTTCTGGAAGTTGTGACCCACCTCACAACTTCCAGAACTTCTGCTGCTCACGTCTTGGTACCAGACACCACAGCAGAACCTTCAGAGGTCTGCTTGTGTAGGTCAAAAGAGGGACCTACACTATAATAGGCATCTGGTTATAATGTTATGGCAGATCTGATCTGGAATGTGGCTAACATGGGAATGAAAATCATGACATGAAAATGTGCATCTTTTCACCATTCCATTTATTTGACAACACCGTACTCACTGTTGACCCAGACGGTAGCTGGGCTCCTAGAATCAAAGACACGTGTGTGGTGAAGAGATCCAGTGACGACTCATCCCTGTACAGTAACAGATTTAAAAGTCAGACTCCTCAAGTCTCACGCCTTTAAAATGGAATCGCTTCAAATTAAATTTCTACACGGCCAAACAAACAGTGATTGTGCAAAAACCCTGGAGGGATATGAGAGCGAGGAGGAAGAAAAACAGGTCCAACATCACGTCCGGTTCTTCTTCAGAGTCCGTCATGCGCCGCCGACGGCCGACATGCAGCTCAGACGTCCTTCCTCGCTCCTCGCTCCAGAGACCATTTCATTCGCCGTCCGTCACATTAAAAATATTTCTATCCCCGCTAAAACGTCACGTAAAACAAGCGCTTAAAATGCAGGCGACTCCTAAGGCCACGTGTGAACTAAAAACAAACTAGATGCTGGAGAGCGTCTCTGTCGTCACGGGAACAGAGAAAATATCACCTTCATCCAAACAAACGGGTCACCAGAGCCACGACATGGACACGCCAAAACAACACCGGAGCCAAGATGAAGAGGAAACCCACGGCTCAGTGAAGGAGTCATTGAGGGGGGGAGGGGGGGGGGGGGGGGGGGGGGGGGGGGGGGGGGGGGGGGGGGGGGGGGGGGGGGGGGGGGGGGGGGGGGGGGGGGGGGGGGGGGGGGGGGTTTGCCGATAAATATACGAGGGGGCTGTTTGGATTTTGCATATCGGTGGAGAAAACATCCTCGCTGTCCAAATCTTCTGTACGCGACTCACACTTTTTTTCCCCACAGTCTGGAGGACGGCCAGTGGACACACCCACCAGGCCGCCGTCCCACTCAGAGGGGGTCCGTCCCACAGATCAGCAGCAGGGTGTGGGCCGCAGTGGTAGTTTGGTCTGCAGCCACAGAATCACGCCCTGCTTCCTGCCAGGTTGGACCACATGCAGGTCTCCTTCCCAAGCCGGACTGGTGCAGTTGTTTGCTGAGTGGGTAGTGTTATAGTGGGGGGGTGGGGAAGGGAGGGGAAGGGGGGAGGAAGCAGTCCGAGTGTCTCCGTCTCATCACGACGTGCCCTGCCTCTTCTGTTGCTGAACCCGGATCAGCTCCAGCTGCTTCTTGCACTTCTGGTAGTACGTGGACAGACTCTTGTTCTCCTCCAGCAGCTTCTTGTGCTCCTGCACCAGACGGGACGTGTTCTGCTGGTCCTTCTCGTCTTGGTCCAGTTCAGCGATGAGCTCCTTCCTGCACAGAAGAAGAGATGACAAACAGCATGAACCTTCCGGGACAAGAGTTTGGCACCGCCATTGACCCCGGTACCTTCAAAACTTCATGACTGACGGCGAAGGGTCGCACATCAGCATGTGGACTTTATCAGAACTTTTCACAAAGGTTCTCTCCTCCAAAACAAAATGTGACCAGTATCTCCCCAACAGGACAACCGTGGGCTGAGACCCAGCTGACGTTCTCTACAGCTCATGTCTGCAGATGTTTGAAGATGACAATCCTTCATCTGGTTATGAGATGAAAAGACCAAGATCTAAAAAGGTTGATTATGTGACCCAAAACTAGTGGTGTAACCGACCGTAGCCGACAGCTGACCCGTACAAACCGACCCACTTCACTTCAGCACACGTGATCCACAGACCCGTTATTGAGTTTAAACATATTAGTGCAAAATACAGCTTTTACTTAAAATCTTACCGTCTGCAGTGAAAGAACACACAGCAGCTGTGTGGTACCAGAACCGTCTGTTCTACCAGAACCGTCTGTTCTACCATCATTTCAGCAGAAAGTCTCATTGAGTTTTGACTCTCTCACAGGAGAGACCGTAACCTTCCCATAAAGACGGTTAATTAGTTCAATGTCGTCACAATATAAATCATCCAGGAAAAGACTGGAGTCCATCATTTAGACATTATTAGTTTATTGTTACGGACGAGGAAGTGTTTTTTTGCGAGTGTGTGGTGAGTACTACATGAACGATTGCAGTAAAATAGGAAATATTTTGGTTAATGTCCAAATTTGGACTAAATCGGACCAACGGTTGAAAATAGTGACACGAAAACATTTGGAGATAAAGCTCCCCCTAGTGGCGAGAATACAAACTGAACTTTCCCCAAATCACTCCAGTTCTTCCTCTCGCTAAGGTCTATGTGGGTAAAACATTTGTAAATGAAATTGATTCTGCGTTATGAACACAAAAGGTCTGCGGTGGAGAAGACGATTCTTTTCTAAATATTTGCTGAGGTTCTGTCAAAAACGGTAACCCAGTGATATTTTTCATCTGACACTAACTGACACTGTAAGTCGGACTTGTTAAAAGCCATGAATTTATTGTTGGTGGTTTTCGGTAGTTTCCACGTTCTCCTCACCTGCTTCTAGCGGGTTCCACGCGGAAAATAATTAAATAATAAACATCAATAATAATAATAATAATCGCCTCATCTTTGGACTCCGTTTCTTTTACATTAAATATTTAATAGTCACAGCTACTTTTTGTCAAACCCTTTCCAAAAAGCTCCTGCTGCAGGCGCTTTAGTGAAGCATCTTCTGAGCAGGGATGTGATTACCATGTTTGATGGGCGTTTCCTCCTGCAGCAGTATAGTCACACTATATTCATCCTCTGGTCACTCGCCACTCAAATACTTCCTGAACATGAGGAAGTTGTCCGTTACTGTTGTCCTATGCTGTCATACAGTCTATCGGAGTAAATGACGTGTTTGCAGCTCGTTCTGGTTAAAAAGACACGCATGGAAATATCTGTATGTTAAATGATTTATTTATTCACTTTATACTCCGGCATCAAACTCACAACCGCCTCTATAGCGAGGCAGTGACGGCGTGTTATGCGTCTCGCCATCTGCTGCTCTTCTCGTACATTTATTTATTTATATTTTTGAACGATGGCAGATTGACTTCCAAAATAAAAGCCGAGGATATTTTGGGGGGAAATGCTGATTCTGTCTGGCTGGGGGTCTATAAATAAAGGATGAGCTCTTCGCTCAAACACAGTTGTTCGTCTTCTGCGGCTTAGGCTGGCTGTTGCCATGGATTTATCAGCTAAATTTGGTCATTGCTTTTAGGCGCACACCCACCCACCCACACCCACACCCACACACACACACAATGAAACAGGGGTCATCAACGGCGGTCTGCTGGCCAAATGTAGAACATGATGTCTTCTGACATGACGGGAAAAAAGACAGGACTATTATTAACTTTTCTCATCAAAGGCATTGGTAAGATTACATTTAACGGGCGCGGCGTCGGCGCCTTCAGTCCGTGAAAACATGGAGCGAGCGGGTTAACGGTGACGTCAGCTGATGAGGATGGGTCTAAATCCCAGACTTATTATTTATTTAAACATAAAAATGACTATCTAATGAAAAATAAAACACTAACTCATTAAAAGTAAGCTGAGAATGATGGAGTCAGGACGTAAAACTCACATCGGAGCCCACCTACAAGTTAACCCGCGTCTGGACGTCACGTGACGATCGCACTGGGCTCTATCTCTATAGGCCGGGGGGGTCAGGGGTCACGTCTTACATCTGACAGCCTGCTGCTTTGAAATGATGTTATCCAGTGTCAGTATTTTTTAAACCTCTTCTAGTTTCTCTGGTTCCGGTTTCTGCCACTGGTTAAAATGTTAAAATATTACTTCTGTCTCAGAGTTGATTTGAATGTAAATAGGGACACTTTGATAGAATTTGGATTTATAACGGAATATGAATGTCTAAAGTAAACAAAGATAAAGAAATGGGCCAAGTTACATCGGATTGAATGGTTCTGTCCTGAATTGAATCGTTGGCCGCGTCTCTAGACGGGTAGCGGTTCGGAACACAGCAGATTCCATTCCTCGTGAAAAACAAACAAAAAAGAACAACAGCTCAAAAACTACAAGCCAGCATCTGAGCCGTCCTCCCACCCAGAATCCTGTGATCCAGAATCCTGTGATCCAGAATCCTCTGATCCAGAATCCTCTGATCCAGAATCCTCTGATCCAGAATCCTCTGATCCAGAATCCTCTGATCCAGAATCCTCTGATCCAGAATCCTCTGATCCTGCTTAAAAGCCGACACACAAGAAGACATGGGAGAAATGGAAACGTCCTCAGCAGCATAAGACTCACTTTCTCTGGATCAGCAGGGCGATCTCCGTTTGAACCTTCAGGTACTCCTGGGCCATCTTGCAGTGATGCTCAAACACGGCCATGGACTCTTTGGAGTTGGGACAGGGCGCCAGCGGCTGGAGAGAATCAGTCACGTTGATGTTAGAGGACTTGAGAGGGACGTATTTATATGAGCTGGTCTGAGCGGATGACAACATGCCACCGAGGAAACCCCTGTGTTTATAATCACAGCCCCCTTTTTAGACAGCTTCACATCTTCAGCGATAATCCCTTCATAATGAGGTTGGTAATGGTGATTTACATGTCCTGTAACTCATCTCTGAGGGTGAGGAGGTTTGTTGAAACGTGGTCAAGCAGACTCGCTGTGAGGGGGATGAATGTGTGTGTGCTGGAGGCTGACTGATGGCGTACCTGCAGCTGGTGATCCAGGGTCAGATAAGCCATGGGAATGGAGTTGTCTGAGCCGTTGGTGTCTGAAAAACAAGAAGCAGGAAATTAAAGCTTCCTCAAGGACTTCACAGGCGCGTTGGTCGTCCATCACACGTCTGTCTGTCTGCGGAGAAAACCCTCCTTTTGCTTCGGCTGGCGGTGTGGCGCTGTGAACTGCTAACTTCCTGTTAATAAAAGTTTCAGTGACCATGGAGACACTCGTATGATGGTAAACAAAGATTCTCAGAGTTTTCAAATCTGCTCTCCATGTTTGACTCTCTTGATTGTTCAAGTCGTACTATGAAGACATTTATGACGTCTCCTTTGACAGGCGTCTACACAAGACTTGACTCGGGTTATGAGTTCTTGTCCTGGATGACGCCGAATGATGCGGTCATAGAGGGGATGGTGTGATCCATATCGTTGGCGTTTTGAACATAATTGAGAAAAGAAGTTCCTTTAAGACAAAGATAAACACAGGATAGTTTCCTGAAGTTTAAAGAGGTATTTATGCCTGTAAAAACCTCATTAATTCAAATCTGACTCCAGAGTTGAAGGTTTGTAACTAAAGCTCTTGGGCCAGGATCGTTGACTCGGTTGGATCTGGAGACCTGAGGACCGACTGGAGCACAAATATGAAAGAGCAGAGAGTAAACAGTAATCAAGTGTCAGATGTGACTATCAGAAAATAAACATGCTTTAATAAGGTTCTGTCCAGTGGATCACAACCTCCTAGTTATGAGGCTTTCATTGGTGTCAATCAGATAAACATTATTTTGATATCATCACAGGATAGATCAGATTTCCTCTCATCTGGCTTCTCCTGTCAGTTTGAGGTCAAAGGTCACCCACCAAATTTATTTATTGTTGATTTATTGTTATGGCTAACTTACACTGTGATTAGTCATTACAACTCAAGATTGTTTTAATTTTGTTTAAGCTCATTTTCATCTAACTACCAACCGTTGTTATTTATGACACGTCCATCACAAAAAGTATTAAAAACAGGAAATACGTGACGCATCTCCAGCAGCAGCGTCATGTTGGAGTTTTTATACCGTATGTTTGCCGTAAAGTAAGCTGCTCTTATGATGGCATTGAAATTAAACTGATGTATTCTAATAAGAACAAATAGAGGGGATAAAAAGTTAACTCTCAACAAATCACAAAATATTCCACATACCTCACAAACATCACAATGATAAATGTCCTGGTAATATTCTATCGCTCCTTCAGTAACTTCATTATATTGTTATCCTGCAGCCCTTGCTGATTCCCCCTGGGGTGGGGGTGGGGCCTCATGGAGAACAGGAAACATGTGAAACCTTGGCGTCACTGCGGTTGTGTAGTGGGAGGCGGCTTGAGTGGAGAGGTTGTCATGACTACCTGCGGGTTCATCAGGGGAGAAGTAACCTCTGCTGCTGGTCTTATCAGGCGGCATCATCCTCACGCTGGGACTGGAGGACCGACTGCTGTTCCTGCTCCCCTGCAGGAGGACAGACGTCACCGCGGCATGTTTAGACCCTCCTCAGTCGCTGGGATGAAGCTCGGCTCTATTATCTATTTTTATTATCTCATCAGTCTCAAATGCAACAGGATTATTTCATTATTGACACAGAGCATCAGAGCTGAGGTTGTCTTCATAAAGACATTTCTCTCTAGAGCCCAGGATGGGAATAAAAGAAAGGTTCTGACAAACAACTCCATGATCAATGGTTCCGTTACATCTCTGGGAATCTGGAGGGGAAGTCGGTTCCTCGGTGGCACACGACAATAGATCTTCTCTAGCGACAGTATATTTGTTCAGAGTCTTCAGGGTGACTGGAAACGAACCGACGGAACCGGGATACGGGCTAAACTTGAATTATTTGAAGATCCGGTTAAAAACGTGAAATCACGGCTGCTTAAAGCTCTTCTGTCCTAATAAATCAATCAATAGTCATAATTGATATGTAGAATAAAGTCTCAGTACAAATACTCCTGGGCAGAAATGTGTTTGTGTTTGATTGACAGCTGGCGGCTGTCAGAACCAGTAAAGCCGGTTAAAGTAGGTGGACCTCCTGTTTGCAGTGGTGTTAAGAATTCTCACCACGAGATTCAGCAGCTAAACGGACCGATGGAGAGACGCCGCTCCAGCTACTGCAGCTGATTAGATTAAAGAACCTTTTCAACCTGCTGGACGTTTGCTGAGCACAATAAACTGAAGGCCACGACAGATTCTTTATCAGCGGAGGCAAAAACTCCTCTGATAAAGAGGAGTTTACCTGACGTGTACATGTTCTTACCTGTATCTGTACCTGAGCGAAGTACAAGTACAGTTACTCCACTCTTGTAGAAGTGGAAGTTTGGACCATGTACTCAAGGAACAGTAGAAATGCACAGACTGTGAAATGAACTCAGCGTAAAAGCTTTGAAGGACATTTCTACCAGCCGTGTTCTGATCCGACTGGACCTCATGTCCATTTAGTTCAACTTCTATGACTGCGATACACAGAAAAATAACTGGATATCTACTGTACATACATTTTAAACTTGCACACTATTTTATTTGATCACCCTTTTAGTATTCTTGTTCGATATTCATATATATTATATTTCTATTTTGGTTATTTTGTATACTTGCCCTACTTATTTGCTGCTGTAAAACAATAATGTCTCTTTAGAATGAATCGCAACTGTATCTATAAGCACATTTAATAGAAACAAGAGTCCAAAGTTCAGCCCAGTCCATAAAGAGAACAAAGACCCGACCCAAACACAAGTATCTCCTGCTGGGTTTAAAGACAAGGAAGCCAAATGAAGTTTAAGCTGTGATTATAAAAACAACATCTATATCCTAACCTCGAATATATACATGTTACATTTATATCTACACAAATACAAAAGTACATTTTGTTTCTAAAAAACAGTGAATTCAATATGAGCCTTTTTTATGGATTAATTGAGATGGTTTACATTATTATTATTATTATTATTATTATATCCTAAACGTCATTGAGTCACAGGAAGTGGAGACATAAAACACCCGACCGGCACTTTTCTTATATTCTGTTTTCCTATGACTGACAAAAATGTTGCACACAGCAGACGTCTTCATCTCGCCAGCATGACGGGAATGTAATATTATACACTTTAAATACTAATCAACACCTGATGAAGGAGCCTCAAATGAACCGTCTGCCAAATATAAAAGCAGGACAGTCTATGACATCATGGCTTAAATTCAGGATCTGTTAAGACTAATTAGCCGTGGGAGCCCAGACCCAGAGGCATTAGAAACTTCACGCTAACCGATCATAGTGACTTTGTGAGGACGTCCGTCGCTGCAGCTTAAACACACGGCGGCGTTCCTCACACTGTGCTATAACCCCCCCCCCCTCGATCGGTGACGAGTGTTAGCACTAACGTCGTTATGTAAATAAACTTACAATCGCAGGATCTTGTTATTGAGATGAAATCAAACAGTACATTATATTTTGGTAACCATTAAAAAATCAGAGAAGAAGAAAATCCAGCCAGACGAAACATAACTGAGAAGAACTCACTTCTGGCGTCTGGCTGCGTCTTACCTGGTTGGACTCGGAGCCGATCCCGGGCAGGTCCTGCACAGACCGCCGTCTCTGAGGCTCGCATGTGGCTGTGGACAGGATGGACAGACAGGGGACAGGATAAGAGCGGGCGGCAGGAGATCGGTGCCCGTGTTTACTTGAGGGATATCCAGACCTACTGACAGACACGGGGACAGCTGCACTGCTTTGACCCGCTACGTCTTGGCCTGACATGTGCGGTGGCGTGGCTGGAACGTGATCACAGACAGCGCACAACGTACGCAGACACGCACACACACGTAAGTGTAGACCAGACCTATTTACAAGAACAGCTGAGCCCACTTGTATGTCTGTGCTGACTGTCTGTTTTGGGCGATGGGCAGGTGGTGAGGCGGGGTCTCTGACGGGGGCCACAGTGACCTACAGGTGGAGTATTTCCCAGTCAGAAGGCCAGCTGTGGCTCAGATCAAGCCGGGGTAAACCCACAAACTCAACTACAGAGCAACTGCAGTCAGAACCGCTGCAGCTGAGATGGATAGACCCCTGTTCTCTCACGTATGGGTTCCACTCACTTTTACAAATGTACATATATTTATTAAAACGTATTAATAAAAGGTGAAAACAGGCGTAAGCAAAAGAGAATCAGAGTCATCATCTGTAAATAATGAAATCCAAATCAATGAAACAATACAATCAAAGTCGTTCAAATGGTTTCTAGGTCCACCAGCCTGTCAATCACTGTTCAAAGTAGGAAGGATATCTAGATTTCACATGTGGGTCTGATTTGTGCGTAAGCATCCTTTCATATTGGCTGAAGTTGGTGGCGGGGGAAAAGGGGTCTATTAAAGGGTATTTTTACTCCACACCTCAGAACTGACTCAGTCATCTGGGTTTTTCAGCTCCGGGCTGACAGCAGCTCTGCTAACGGAGACACAGCACATGAGGAAAACACACATCAACAAACATGCACCTCACAGAGGTGAAACAGTTCCCAGTGAGTCTTTCTGCCACCAAACTCAACAGTATCACTACGTGTACAC
>VRLP01009663.1:0-12033 GCA_009660295.1 Lophius piscatorius
TGGTCTGGATGTCTGTGGTCTGGATGTCTGTGGTCTGGATGTCTGTGGTCTGGATGTCTGTGGTCTGGATGTCTGGTTCCTCCGACCACCCTGTCTCAGGTTAAACTAAAGACCCTCGTCATCGTCAACTGTAGGAATGCTTTGAATAAGGACGACGCTTCCAACGATTAACAAACAGCCAGTGAATAAAACCTTAAAAACGGAAGATTAGAATCCTGATCATTATAACCCCGAAAAGTTGCGATATCACGGAATCATCCGCAGATCCTTCATGTTAACGCGATAACTCAATAACTATTACATTTACTGTTTTCTTTCTTATTCCTACATAGACCTTGATGAGAGGAAGAACAGGTTTGATTCTGGGAAAGGTCGATTGCATATTTCTGCAGATTTTGGATTGAGATGAAAATACTATAAATTGTTTTGATCGTATTCTCGTCCAGTAGAAACTCTTTAAGGCGCTGGTGGTAAAAGTAACTCTATGTAGAGGAAGACGCTTCTGATCATAGTTGATGAAGAACATCTTCTCTCCTGATGATTTGAGGAAGAGGAATGAACTGGAAGAGTTTCCGTCGTCTTCCTTGGACCTCTGGGTTTATTACAGACGGATCAGTTTTCACAGAGAAGATCCCGACACGGTATTTTTAATGACATCATATTTAGTCGCAATCCTTCGTCACAATCGCAGATGACGAAGATGCTTCTTCTGGAAACGGGCTTTCTTCAGGTCCTTCGTCTTCAATAACGTCAGCTTTTCTCTCTGGAGGTTCTGTGAGCACATTCTCTTCTAAAGCCGGCTGCATTTTAATTATTTGACTTTGCTCCTCTGAATGAGAGCGGCGGCCGACTCGGCGCCGGAGTGCAGGCGTGAATCGCATTCCTCCAGCCGAGCCGCCGCCTGGTTGTGAGGAAGACATAATGCCTCGCCGCCATCAAGCCCAGAGATGTTCCTCTCATTAGCTTGTCGTCCCTCAGCATCAACATCTATTCTTAGGCAGCGGCTGCTAACATCAGGTGTAACTCTTCGTCTAGAGCCGCACGGCTAGAAGAGACCCACGCAACCGGGTTCGGATTCCAAAATTAGAAACCCACTCTGAGACGGGCCATCTAGAACACGGTACCTCCATCAAACAGCAGAGAGGTGTCGATTAAATACTCTGATATTCTGTCGGCTGACAGCCGCTTCCCCGAAGAGATGTTTGATAGGTAGAGCAATCATTCACAGATTCTGGCCTTTGGACCAGAATCTCTGGAGTTAAGATAGACTCTGTGTGAGTGAAGATGTGAAACCATCATGTTGAAGGAACTCTCGTCCAATAGTTGATCGTTTAATACCTGTCAGGTGTCAAACTGAACTCTTAGAGTTAGAATAGTTCAAGTGTAGAAATAAACTCTCTGTGAACTCTTCCACAGTGTTAATAATAACAAACATTTCATGAGATATCCTATATTTATCATATTTATATAATATCATATCATCGCTGACTCACATTTATTATTGTCTTATTTGAAGGAAAATGAATTTAATATATTGATTAGATGGTTTCCTTTTATGGAAGAAGTCCGTAGTTTAGAACTAGAAGGTTTTATTGAAACTCAAACATCTGGATCTACTTACATTAAAATAAATTAGTTTTTTTCAGTAACAGTCTAACATGTTACAGCAAACATTCACATTTATGGTAAACTGCTCCAACAGGTAGAAGATTGTAGGATTGTGTGGTCTGTTGTTAGCGAGGCTAGCTTTAACAGCTAAACAGTAAACGGAAGTTCTGATAATCTGACCTTCATTTAAAAAAAAGGCATGAATCCGATCGACCCAAAATTACAGAATGATTTTACGTTGTTAAAACTTTATAAACGTTTCCAGCTTTAAGAAAATCACATTGGTCCAAATGGACTTTCATCAGAACAAAGTGTTTTTCTTGGCGGTACCGTATCAAAGGTATTTAAGACTCTGATTAGATTTAACTTAAAAAGTGAATATTTTGTCTTCTTTCTATATGAGCATGTATTGTTTTGTGATGGATCCAAACATTTCCTGTTCATTCTGGTTCTGGACGGGCTTACGCCGCCTGGATCTGACTGTGACTGAGGGTTCTGGAGACAAGCTCGCACTCTTTATTTTGGAAGCCAAAGCAGCTTTATAAAAACGCTCCAACTCTACTTCAAAGTAAAAGCACCTTCGATACAACGGAAGAAGAAAATTACTGAGAGCGTTTTCTGGGACCATAAACATAAAAATAAACATCAAAGAGAATAATTTACAGAACCTTTGGCGCCGAACAAGACCAGCTTTCATTTGGTCTTCCTGAGGTTCTCCTGCTGCCTCCTTTTGGAGTTAGAGTATAAATGTTTCCTTAGAGGGATTAATCCCACATGAAGTCTGTTTGGTTCATCTTCAAACACGACGTCAGCAGAAGGAAGGGGTCACCATCTCACTCTTTTAAAACTACTAACGTAGGTTCTGTGTTCGTTTTCTCATCTTTGCTGACTTGTGCAGATCTCCCTCTTCATTACTTTGAATTAGCGGTTAGCATTAGCTCTGACAGCAGGAGGTCTTCCTCCTCATTGGTTTCAGTCGGCGGTTAGTGAAGAGCATGACATCATGACGTCACTCTAAAAACCTCGGCGTTGCTACATCTTCTTCTTTTCATCGATGGAGAGGCTTGGATCGGCGGTTCAGACACGTGACCCAGAGTGTCGTGGGATGAAACCCTGCCGGGTCTCACGGTTCTCCTCGCAGCTTCACGTGAACGCGCCGTCGCCAGCGCGGCTCACAGGAAGCAGAGCTTCATCTCTCCTCCATTGTTTCTAGGTCACGTCTGCTCCGGATGTCCTCACTGACTGTCCTTGTCGCTAAACTTTATTGCCATCATGTTCAACGGATTTTGATGGCTATTTTTATGCCCCCATCACCCAGGTGGAACGGGTCGCCCTCTCCATCTGTCTGTCGATTCATCTCAGCGCCATCACTCAATCCTTCAAACCTTCTTCACGCAGCCTATTTACAACCAACACAAACGTCACTCAGAAACAGATGAGATGAAAGAACCACGGAAATCATGTTTGGAGATGCAGAAAAAAAACATTTCTGGAGTTCAGACATAAAATATGGAGTTAAAATAATAATGATAAGGACAATACTACTAACAATAACATTGCAAAAATAATATATATATATATATATATATATATATATATATACGAAAATATATTGTCTATAAATAGACGGGACAAATATCAATATACAAGAAGAAATGAAATGTAGGGTAGATAAATAATAAAATGTAATAAAATAAGTCTGTAGATTCTCATTCATCCAAGTTCTGGTTCTTCATGTGGGTTGAATCCAAAACAACTGGGCTTCTGTTCCGGGTTGAACACATTTCCCCTCCTCTCTCTCACTCTGTCCTCCTCTCTCTCACTCTGTCCTCCTCTTTCTCACTCTGTCCTCCTCTCTCTCACTCTGTCCTCCTCTCTCTCACTCTGTCCTCCTCTCTCTCACTCTGTCCTCCTCTCTCTCACTCTGTCCTCCTCTCTCTCTCACTCTGTCCTCCTCTCTCTCACTCTGTCCTCCTCTCTCTCACTCTGTCCTCCTGTATAAAATATGAAATATGAAATATTTTGAGGAAATCATTTCTTCTGTGCTAAGAATGTTTATTTGAATAGTGGTGTTATTTCGGTCAGAGGTGGGGGTGAAGGGTGAACACGGTGGATGAGGCTGGAAGAAGTGAGGGCAGAGGAGTGCATTAGGAGTGTCATAGTTGACAAGAATGAAAGTACAGAACAGGCAAGCGAAAGGGACACTAATCAACACGTCCTGATTGCCTCCAGTGCCCAAAAGGAAAGATCGATCTGTGGGGGGAGAAGGGGGAGAAGGGGGGAGGAGACACTGGTCAAAGTCCAGGGAGGAGCTTCATATCTGCTGCTGCCTCCGTCTCTCTGCAGCCCCTCAGGCGGATGAGCTGAGGCTGCAGGCATCAGTTGTTGTTGTTGACACAGATGCTCAGAGTCTCCTGTCAGGAGTAAACGTAGGAGTCCGTCCGTCAGCCGTCAGTCACCTGTCCTCCTTCATCATGTGGACAGACTCAATCCAGAGCTCAGGGTCAAGGACTTCAGGTGTCTTCTGTTTTCTTCTACCTTAAGAGGGTTTGTTTGGGTTTTTCATATCTGAACAAAGAAAATCAAATACTGCATATATTTATGATGCTAGGTTCTACAACTAATGACATCATATCATCATCATCATCATCGCCGCCACAGATCCTTCCTCTTAACGCCATAACTCAAAAACTATCCCAAGGATCATCTTCACTCTTTCATACCCACACAGACTTTAGTGAGAGGAAGAACTGGAGTGATTTGGGGAATGTTCGTTTGTATATTTCCGACACTAGGGGGAGCTTTATCTCCAAAAGATCTCTGGCTATAATTTCTAGACTGCTGGTTTGATTTAGTTTGGTGCTGAAGAGTCGAGGAGGTTCTACTCCAATAGTTCTTATGTCAGTCACTCGATGGACCTTTTCTTCTCACAAGAAATACTTCCTTTACGACAAATCTTGACTTTTAATTTGATAGTTTGGATCGGGGGTTCCTTGTACAACGCAGGGGACTGGGGTTCTTAGGGGACAGACCCTTTGCTCTGATTGATAGGTCGGTTGCTCCTTGTCTTATAGGCAGCATGTCCGTGACCGTCGAGCGCCGACAGGTAGAACACGCCTCTTCCTGCACATGAGAGGAAACGCCACTTCAGGCTTTGGATCTAGAGGTTGGAACAGATCAGAGTTTTATTCAAAGGAGCCGAGAGCTTCTTCATCACAGCTCAGTCTTCATCACGAAGAGCCGGGGCCATAAATGGGAGAAATCGAACCCCAATTATGTAGCTGCTGATTACCTCGTCCTGGAACCACAGAGGGAGACGCCGGTCAGACTTCAGCGCCACTTGATCCAGTTTACTGCTCCTCCACCGAGTTCTGTTCGTGTTCAGCTGAACCCAACATGACGGAAATCAATGTGAACCTATCTTCTCCTCCCTCTCTCCTCCTTTCTCCCCATCTGTCCTCCACTCTTACTCTGTCCTCCTTCTCTCTCTCTCTTTCTCCCTCTCTTTCCTTCTCTCTCTCACTCTGTCCTTCTCTCTCTCTTTATCTTTCTCTCTCTCCTTCTCTCTCTCACTCTGTCCTCCTCTCTCTCTCTGTCCTCCTCTCCTCTGATCTCCTACATACTTGAACTTGTCAAGGTGAAGAATCTGAACTAGTCTCTGGTTACAAGAACTTGTCTTCAAGTCTCATGAAGAAAATGTTTGGTCTCCTTCTCCTGCAGGAGTGAATCCTGCCTTTATTAGAGGGTAGGAAGTATCTGGTGGGATCAACCTCCAGCTTCTATTCGTAGGTTTGGGCCTTTTATTCAGACCTGTAGACCAAACCGTTCAACGGTTCAACAGGATGAGAAACCGGTGAAATAATCCCGTTCATAGCCGTGAAGATTCACGCGTGAGGAACCGTCTTAAAATGTAACGTGTCAGATTCTGTGTTTGAGAAGAAAGTTTAATCTCTGCTCAGCAGATGACCTCCTCCGCCGTCGCTGCAGCGACCTTCAGAGGAGCAGAGGGCGAGGTTTCATTGGCCAGTTGTTGATCGCTGTGTGTGCGCATGTTTACGCTTTGTGTGTGTGTGTGTGTGTGTGTGTGTGTGTGTGTGTGTAGAAATGTTAATGAGGTAAGAAAAGAAGGATGGCTAAATGTCAAGTGTGTGTGCGTGCGTGTGTGTGTGTGCTTTAATTTTCATTATTGCTCCCATCTCTTTCGCTCGCTTTCTCTCTCTCTTTCGCTCGCTCGCTCGCTGTCTGCTCTCGCTCTACAATTATAACCTCCATTAATTATGAATCAGGCCCGGATGAAGAGGGCAGAGCTGCTGCCACTGTCAATCCAGCCAGGCGGCAGAGACACCCGCAAACTCCTGCACTCTTAAACTCGCCTCCGGAAGCATGGCGCCTTTTATTTTCCACTTATCCATCAGGTAGCTACAGAAGGAGGGAGGGAGTATAATTACCCACATTATTACTAATGATGATATTATTTCTGAGTGGAATTTATTTGCCCCTCAGCCCCGCCCACTGCTTCATTTCAGACTGTGGAGCGATGAATTAATAAGTAACTTTGAGGTAGACTCTTTCTCTCTTCCTCCTGCTGCCGTTCTCTCCATCCTTGTCCAGGTTACTGGTTCTGGTTCTGAGAGAAATACAGTTGGAAGGAAATGATTCAAAGCACATTTTAACGACAGTCCCCCCAGAATTACCGACATAAAAACCTCTTTGTTGTTTGTGCCATGATCTTTTAACTCAAATAATTCACAAACATCTGACCTTAAATCAAGTTACCTAATTTAAAAAAGATTAAATACTTAATTTAACTCAAGTAACAAATGTAACAGAAACATCTTTACATCAAACAAATATTTTTCTCTCAAACATTTACATACGCCATAATTATTCTCCCCCTGCATTTAATCTTTAGCTCCGCCCCCTTTTGCCACACTGACATCCTGAGTCTCCTTCTGTCGTCTGTGAGGAGGTCTGAGGACACATGGAGAAGATCTGAGACCAGTCCTCCATACAGAACCTCTCCACCTCCTTCAGGTTCTGAGGAGAGGTCAGGTGACTGGGATGGTCATGGCAGAACCTTTATTCTGTGACCTCCGAACCATTCTTGGGTTTAGAGAAGGTTCGATTCTTCTGCCTGTGACCAAGTCAGGCCAGGATACAGTAACAATTAGCAAGTCTAATGGAGCATCGACTCCTCTGCCTCCTTTCGTCAGCTCACAGCCGCTCCTTCCTCTTAGCCTGCTGCGTACGACATCCCAGCGAAGTAATCCATACGCTGAGGTCATCCTTCTCCAGCGTGTCAGGCTGCAACATAGGAAGCCTTTCATCTGGACCTGTCATGGATTGAGGAGGCTCATTTGGCAACGCTCAGGATTAACAGCTGTCGTCACGGGCCGCCACCGGCACACGGCTAGGCTATCATTAGCATCTTAATCGTGGCGGCTGTCTGCCGCTGATTGCCATCTCAGCTCCGGTCCGTTCCAGCAGCCATTCTTCTGATCCGTTCACCAGTCGGGTCACGCTGACCGTAACTGATCCAAGGCCGGGAATCATTCTGTGTGCAGGAAGTAACAGCTGTAGATCATCTGTCACACCTTAGCATCATCTTAGCATTCTCCCAATCCTAAACCGGTCAGTGTAGAATAAATGTGACCTTCTGCAGGCAGAGGTTCGACTCCCCGTCACACATCCTGCTCTCGTGTTCTGAACATGTGGTTCAAACGAGGGTCGGGCCACGAAACGTCCCCAGACCCCTGCATCGTACGAACCCTCCCCCTGATGGAACTCCCCAGATTAAATGTGAAGTTATTTCCACAAATCTTCAGTAAATGATCTCCCTGAATATAAATATAAATAAATAAATATTCATATTAATAATAATATAAATAGGAATAATCAGATTAAAACAGATAAAAGGGTCAAATATAATATAAAGAAGATAGATCTCCTCCAGCCGATCATGGCCGAACACTTCTGGGGTTAAAGACCCCCCTAGTGTCTGAAAGATACAACCAACGTTTCCCTAAATCATTCCAGTTCTTCTTCACAATAAAGTCTTTGTGGGGATAAAGTTTGAAGATGGTCCATGAAATAGTTTTTGAGTTATCCTGGTAACACAAGGATCTACGCCGACGATGATGAGGATTCCTTAACATGCCTGACAGACAACAACAGCATCAGACAACTAATGACCTCATTCTCTCCTTTATCTCTCTCTCTCTCTCTCTCTCTCTCTCTCTCTCTCTTTCTCTCTCTCTCTCTCTCTCTCCTTCTCTCTCTTTCTCTCTCCTTCTCTCCCTTTATCTCTCCTTCTCTCTCCTTCTCTCTCTTTCTCTCTCCTTCTCTCTCCTTCTCTCCCTTTATCTCTCCTTCTCTCTCCTTCTCTCCCTTTATCTCTCCTTCTCTCTCTTTCTCTCTCTTTCTCTCTCCTTCTCTCCCTTTATCTCTCCTTCTCTCTCTTTCTCTCTCTCTCTTTCTCTCTCTCTCTCTCTCTCCTTCTCTCCCTTTTTCTCTCCTTCTCTCTCTTTCTCTCTCTCTCTCTTTCTCTCTCTTTCTCTCTCTCTTTCTCTCTCTTTCTCTCTCCTTCTCTCTCCTTCTCTCTCTTTCTCTCTCCTCTCCCTTTATCTCTCCTTCTCTCTCCTTCTCTCCCTTTATCTCTCCTTCTCTGTCTTTATCTCTCCTTCTCTCTCTTTCTCTCTCTTTCTCTCTCCTTCTCTCCCTTTATCTCTCCTCTCTCTTTCTCTCTCTCTCTCTCTCTTTCTCTCTCTTTCTCTCTCCTTCTCTCTCTTTCTCTCTCCTTCTCTCTCCTTCTCTCTCTTTCTCTCTCCTTCTCTCTCCTTCTCTCCCTTTATCTCTCCTTCTCTCTCTTTCTCTCTCCTTCTCTCCCTTTATCTCTCCTTCTCTCTCTTTCTCTCCCTTTCTCTCTCTTTCTCTCCCTTTATCTCTCCTTCTCTCTCTTTCTCTCCCTTTCTCTCTCTTTCTCTCCCTTTCTCTCTCTTTCTCTCTCTTTCTCTCTCTTTCTCTCTCTCTGACATTTTCCACCTCCAGATCTGATTATTTTTCCGTCATTCTTTTTCTTCTCTGAGTGGTCTTTCCAAACAGAACCAGACACCCCCCCCCCCCAAAAAAAAAAAAAACAAGCCCCACTGCCGTCAGCCCTCCTAAATGTTATCTCACTCCCGTCTCTCTCCCACCTCCTGCCGGCCCAGCATGCATCTGGCAGCTCCTCCACGGTGGCTGCGTCTCTCCTTCTTTGTGGGTTTTTTTCAGTACGGTAAAGATGTGCTCAAGACTCGCTTATCTGAAGATGAGGAGGCGCGGGAGGCCTGGAGAGTGAGGTGGAGGACGTCATTACCACCTGCTGTTAACACGGTGACTCGAGCAGGATGGCGAGGAGGCGGCGGATGTGCAGACTGGACGAGTCGCCTCCTGTCTGCGATGTCCTCGCGTCCAGAAACAGGAACTGCTTATTTCACACAATGCAGGACTGAACCTGCAACCTTCTCCGTCTGACTCCCTCCCTCCCTCCCTCCCTCCCTCACACACACACCCCACCTTTTTTAATTAACCCTGTCATCACCGCCGGCGCCGGTGACGTCTTCGGCACCGAATGCGTCTTCACTCACACGGTCATTAAAACATGATTAATTTCCTCTGAGCTGCTATTACAAACCTTAATCTCCCTCCCTGAACCCATTGTACAGAACCGGAGTACTGACGTCAGACCCGGCTCACGGAGACGTTTACAGCCGCAGTTAAAGAAAAGAGGGAGAGCAAAGTCATTACTGCCCGAGAAATCTATAACTTCAGGCAGGAGGCAGAAGGCGGGAGGCAGGAGGCAGGAGGCAGGAGGCGGGGCGCTGTGGCGCCGCCTGAGACCACCAGATACAAACATGTTGTGTGTGTTTCTTTTGTGAGTGTGTGTGCTCATGTACATAACCCCCCCCCCCCCCCCTCATGAATATGTTAAACATATAAGCCCTGCCAATGGCCAGGATAATAGACAGTGTTTGAATACATTTTTTATAATTACAAGATGTGATTACATCACCACAACCAATCGGGGCTTGAACACACTCTAACCCACGTACCCCGACGTATAATCTCTGTTTTGTCTTGGTGTAACGGGTAACCAGTCACGGTAATCACTCTGTTTCTTCTGTTTCTACTGGATGCTACGGTGTAATAGATGATTTCCTCTGTGGAAAGGCATATTTAGTTTAACTTTAGTTTTAATTCAACATGGATGGGTTCAAGGTGGAGGTGGGACGGCACTAAGGATGGGCTCTGAGCCCCTTCTGGAGTGTGAGGAGTTATCTGTGACAGAAAAGGAGCAGCAGGTTCAGAGACGGTGGTTAGAAGACAGGAGGCAGAGCTGAAGATGTTCAGATGTTTTCTGGGAGTGAGGAGGAAGGACAGGATTAGAAAGGAGACATCAGAGGGACAGTCCAGGTGAGACGTCCTGGAGACAAAGTCAGAGAGGACAGATTGAGATGGTTCTGACCCGTGAAGAGGAGGAGGGATAGTGGATCTGCTGGTAGAAGGACGCTGGAGATGGAGCTGCAGGCAGGAGAAGAAGGGGAGGAGCAAAGAGGAGGTTTCTGGAGGTGGTCAGAGAGGACATGCAGTTGGTTGGTGTGACAGAGGAAGATGGAGACAGATGATCCACTGTGGAGACAACTAAAAGGAGAAGACCAAAGAAGAAGAACTAATGGATGTGAAGAATTCTCCTCCTGGTTCTCCTTCTTCACTTTCTCTGATATTTCCCGCCTCCCTGTTCTCTGCAGAACGATCCATCCCACCTTTTATGTTTAATGCAGCCGTCATCATTTTCTCATTACAATCAGAGTGATTGGATTCTGGAGGTAATTAGCAGACTAATAACTGCAGGTTGGGAGGGAGGTGCTGTCAGAGGAGCCGGGTGGAAGGACTCTCCTGGAAGCCTTCAGCACACAGGCGTCCACAGAGACGCTCTTCTTCTGTGGGAGTGGATGTGGACAGAGTGGAGATGTTTGTATGACAGCAGACACATTTCCTCTGAGGGCCTGCATCACTTCTTCTCCTGGAGTTGTTTTGTAACCAAAGGCTCCTGAACAGACTAACGTGATAATGTTAGGTGTGATGACGAGAACGTTTGGCAGCTTCTTCTTCTTCTTCTTCTTCTTCTTCACTTTAAATTTCTTCAACCAAGAGCGACACCAGCGACTCCGTCTCATCCACTCAATCAGATGTGATTGTTTTAAAGTGTGTCCCCACCGTAACAGACATCAGAACCGCCGCCTCCACCTCCATCTCTGGATTCTCAGGTTGGCCCACAGGGACAAACACGCCGCAGCTTCAGAAAACACAAGTACATAAAAAAAACACCCGCAAATACAGAAAACATCATCTTCAATCCGACCAGCCACAACGCAACAGACGTGTTTCCAGAGGAAACAAATAGACTTAATAACGGCTCTACTTCAGACAGGAAGTGCTTTAGTGGCCGACGCTCTGATGAACGGCGTGAGCACGTTACCCAGGAGACACCAGGAGTCGACGTGAGCGACGGAGGATGAGCGTTTTCTTCTTCAGCAGGTATAAAACACCTGGTTTCCTGCAGCTGTGGGTTCTGAGTACGAGAGAGTCATTATTGAGTTTATTTGTTGTTTTCAGGATGTTTGTAAAGGTTTTATTCTGAGTCACATGACCACACAAACAGGAAGTTAAGAGGAGCATCAAATATGAGAGACAGGGCGGATGGAAACAACAAATCAGAATGTTTGTATATTATATCTGTTCTACCGTTGAATGAAGCATTAAAGACGTGCATCACTTATAACCGTCCTCTGGAAACACTTCCCTGGTGTTGTGGCTTTTGTTGCACGTTCTCCAAATGCTGCTGCTGTCGTGTGATGAGCTGATGAAGATGTTTTCTGCATTTGCACGCCGTTTACCCCTGTGGGCCACCGTACATATTTGTTTTCACCTCACAGCAGATGTTAGCATTAGCAGTACCCCGCAAACATAAAGTCATGACTGCAGAACGGCGGTTAACACGATAGGTTGGCTGTATAATGCTACAGAATCCTCAGGGTTCTATAGAACCCGTTACAGCTGGATCTGTCCATCGGCCTCAGGTGTGCGTGTCCCAGCCAGTGGAGCGCGTGATTAGCCAGCTCTGCCCGCCATCCATCATGGTAGGTGGAGAGCACATGAGGGGCTAGTCTGACAACGGACCTGGATATCCTCGCCCCGGGGTAGAACTATGTATCCATACACACACTCACACACACACACTCATACACACACACACACACTCATACACACACACACACACTCATACACACACACACACACACATACACACACACACACACACACACACACACACACACACACACACACACACACACACACACACACACACACACACACACACACACA
>VRLP01009664.1:0-12030 GCA_009660295.1 Lophius piscatorius
AAAGGTTAATTGTATATTTCTAAAACTATTTGGAGCTTCAACTCCAAAATATATGCATATACTCGAGGAGCTCCTCAGTCTTCAGTGCAACGGTTATGAAGTTATGACCAAAAGAGTGTTTTTTCCTTTCATTTCCTCTATTTTCCTTCTATTTCTTAATAGTTTTTATACTTAATGGGTTTTACTGCTTTCATTCTGGGTGTGGTTCCGTCCTTTCATACATTTTTTTTGGCTTTATGTTCGGTCCTCTCTCTCTGTATTCATGGATTTTTATTTATCTCGACTCTCTCATGTCTCCGTCTTCTTGTTTTACGTCATCTGCTCTGCATCTTCTGCCTTTCTGACCTCTTCTTTTCTTTTTTACAGTTTCCATCTCTCTCCATCTCTTTCTTTGGCCTAATTGATTTTCTTTTTTTTTTTATATTACATCCTGTGTTTCCTGTCTTTGTCTTGTCTGTCAAAGCACTTTGCAAACCTTTGCTTTTCTATTCCTAATCTTATTCTTATAGACCCCAAAAGAAGACTTTTCATTCTTCCCACGATGCATGAAGGCCCCAGCTCTGCCATAAGAAATGTATTGAAATCCTGTCAGGACTTTGAAATGCAGGAAATCCATAACATTTATGGGGCATTCTGTAAAAGTTGAAATGTGTGAAAATACAACAAAATCTGGCTTCGTTGATGGTTTTTGGAAGTTTAGCGGCCCATAAAGAGGAGGAGGGAAAAAAACAAAAGAAAGGAAAATGCCTGAATAAAAATGACAAGAGCACAACAAAGTTTTCATAGAGAACACACTCTGCTCCGTCGCAGGAGAAAACAATAACATTACCATATATAACAGAGTTAGCGTGTGTGAGTGACAGAGGGGAGTCGTCGCTCAGATGACATTCATTGTCCCGCTGCCTGCTGCTGCAGAATGCTGACAGGCCGTGACTGGCAAAAGTCTGAGTGGAGGAGTCCTGCTGTCTATCAGCCTCACCTCCTGCTGGGGAGGCCTGTGTGAGCACCCTGGGGAGGAGAGGGAGAGTGGAGAAGACAGAAGGAGAGGGAGAAAGAGAGAGGGAGCATCAACTTAGACCAAACGGGACATCAGGCCGTATCCGTCGTCTCCTTATGAATATGTAAACCAGACAGGTCAAGTAGGCATCGAGGATTCTTCTCCCACTGGAACTGAAGGCGGGGGGAGTAGGAGAGGAGGAGGGACTGGATGCTTTCATCCAATAATCTCTCTCTGGCCTGTTCTAGATACCTGTGTGTGTGTTGGTGTGTGACTGTGTTACCGTGTAGGGGGATTTTTACACATGTGGAAGCCTGTCGGTCGTTAAATAAATACCCTCGTATCATTAAAGCGGATGACCTCACTTCTCCCTCTGCTTTTGTCAGCGTATGGAAATGCTTCCATTCAGTCGCGCGGGGACATCATGAAAACCTTATGATGCTCCGGCCAAAACCGCTCCCTTCCCCTTGCCTTGCGCTCGCCGTTCCACCATCCTGCTGCTGCCCTTTGGCTGTGAGTGGGACGCTGCCGCCGCCTCAGTGACAGAGCACACCTCGCCACAAGTGCCTTTGATGGTCAAAAAATGAGACCCAAGCATTTGGTTTAGATCATTTTGTTCCTGACTCACATACACACACACACATACATACATATATATATATACAGTATATAATCCCAGTGTGCTGGATTTAACGGGAGGTCACGTCGGGACCATTCTTTTATTGCCACTCATCACAACGCTGACCACATTTTCCCACGCCCATATTGGTCCGCCGGCGCAGTGATCCGCTGTTCTCTCTGAAACTCACTCTATGTGTCATAGCCTGGAAACGCCAAGTGCAAATAACTGACTTTCAGGGATTCATAAAGCAGCAAGTGTTGGCTCGCAACAATAAGCTTTCCGGCCTGAATACTCGGGGACTTCCTGTGTGGAGGAAGCATGTTCTCCCTTTATCCAGTTTCAGGCATTTTTTTTTTGCTCATATGTGAATTTTCATGGCAGTGTGAACAGAACAAACCACGTGGAATATGTTCATCTCCTGTTCTGATTTGGGCCAATTCCATATGTGGTACTTAATCAGAAACAGGTCGGATTTCTTGCAACGCGATCAAAGTCTTAACCCTCAGATCGGAATTCACGCGACCTTAATGTTATCTTTCTTTGACATTCATCACAAAGCTGCGCCGGCTTGAGTCGCTTTTCACTGGAAATCATCTCTATAAACACTATAAACACTATAAACACTTTAAACACTTTCAGTTTAAAGGGGGTCAGGTTACGCCAGCAGAGGCGTTCACTTATCTGAAAGTTGGTGGTTCGACCCTCGCTCCTGCAGTTCACCTGTTGAAGATGTCCTTTAGCACGATAGCGGACCCCAAGTAGCTCCTGGTGGCTGTTGCGTTTGTGATTGATGGCGTGAACGGTTACCACGTCTGACGAGCTGGTGGCACCTTTGTATGTAGACTTAGACTTAGACTTAGACTAATCGGAACAAAACTACGAAGGATTGGGTCGGAAAACACTTTAAAAGAAATAGGGCGGCGACACGTTTTACAACAGGTGTTGTACGAAACCACATATAAGAAATAAAAGGACTATTTTGCCCACATCAGTATATCTTTAGCAAAAAGCAACAAAGGCAGTATGCAACGTTTTGCTAAATGAATCTCATGTGTCTTAGACAATTAGCTCCTCTGAGTGATGAATCCTGCAAATATGATGATGATGAAATGAATGGAAAGAAATATAAAAATGTGTGCGGAGTTTTGCCCAAATGAGTCGAGTTAATTGTGTCTTTTTGCACTAGAGGATTACATTCATAGTAGCTAATGATGTCATTTATCACCAACACTTTCATAATTACAATTTATACAATAAGTGAATTACTGTAATGACTCTTACTTATTTCTCAGCAGGCGTGCGTTCATAATCAACGATGCTAATCTATAGCTTCTTTCTATTTTGAAGCATCGACTCCGGATTTTGCATATTTGAAAGTAACTCATTTGTGCCATCTATAGTTTTTAAAAATCAAGGCTATTTGTTTCAAATCCCCCCCCACTCAGATCCAATATATGTGTCAGCTCTCCTCATGCTTATGGAAAAATGTTTAATTTAGGGAGGCTTATTAGTGTGCTTCCTCACGCTCAGAGACCCCGGGAAATAAAAGGCCGATCCGTAGCGCCGCTTGTAAAAGTTAGCTTAATAAACCACATCAGAATCAAGTGTGTGATGTCTGACGTCCCCTTCGCCGTCCCGTGGAGGTCAAAAAACACATTTCATTATTTCTCTCTCATCCTTTAATCCTCTCCCCTGATGGAAGCAGTGGGCTTGAGGAGCGCTCCCACTCAAAAAAAATCCAAAACCAAATGGTCAACAACAACATTACAATTTATACGGCTCATAAATGCTCAGGTGCAGCATTGCACCTTGGACTGTCCTTAAGGAGGGAGGGAATGCAGGAAAAAATGCAGAAAGGGAGAGAGAGAGAGAGGGAGAGAGAGAGGGAGAGAGAGAGAGAGAGAGAGAGAGAGACTTTTGGCAATATAGTCATCTTAATTCCCCGTCCTCGTGAGTCTGGGTTTACAGCAGGATTACAGCTCAAGACCAATTATTACCTGAGGGACTGAAGGAGAAACACAATGTCAGACTCCGGATCAGCCGTCCAAATGTGAAGTGACAAGCAGGCAATAACGTGAGTCGTAACAGGTCGGCATAAGGTCAGAAGGACGGTGAGCCAGCAGTATGTCAGGCGGTGTTAGCTGAGTCCTGCTACTTTAATGCGTGATCCTTGGGCTCCATCATACCTGTCAAGGCCGTCAGACACCTGCCAATCAGAATTGAACCCCGCTCCTCCCGTAGGATTGTGTTCACGTGTGTGTGTGTGCGTATAGCTGACACATATTGTGCATGATGTTAACACGGCAGGTTCTGTTCCTGCTGACTGTATGATTCCCCGTGTTGTGCTTGGCGACGACGGCTCATGAAATGTAAATTGGAAAATTCGTAGAGCCATTGTTTGTAGAGAATACAAGGAGATGTATGTGGGAGGGGAGGGAGCCTCTTTTAAATTCCAGTGTTCTGGCCGCCCCTACTCAAGGGTAATGTATGCAGAATCATGGCCGGGCTGGACACATGCAGCGAGGAGGGTCATCTCTGTGGCGGCGTATCCGTAGCACATCAAGCTCCTCTGTCTCAGACGGAGACAGTGTTATTCTCTGAGTTTATTCATCCTTTGTTCCCCAAAATCTCTTCCTGGAAACCGGCTAATCACCCTCTATCAACTAATCAAGATGGTGCATGAATTAATTAGGCAATTACATATCGTAAAATCCAAAGACATTTGGACGCAGTAGAAATCCCCTCTGTAATCTTTTTCTCTGGCTCTGCTTTTGTTTTGTGAAACAGAATCCGGCTCCCCATCAGAACCAAAATAAATGAATCAGTTGATGCCAGGATGAATCTGTGCAGATCAACACATGTTTCCTCAGGCGCTGTCACTGACAACAAATGGCCCGGGGGGATTTTTTGAGAATTAGTTCTAGTCGATATGAGCCCCTTAAATGAAGACACAGTATTATGAGAAAAAACATGTGATAGAAAAATACAGAAAGGATAAGCAACAGTAGAAGCGAGTATTCAAGTAGTACCACCGCATATTCATACCATCGAAAAGTTGGGGATATTCTGGAATCATCATCGCCGCCGCCGCCGATTGGATGCATATGGATTGACTCAAGTAGATTTATCTTTCATATATCGTGTTTTTTTGTGTTTAACTGTGTTTTATCCTAAAAAACTACAGTTATGTGGACATAACTCAAGAACTATTTCATGGATCATCTTCAATTCAACTTTAGATCAGCATAGACCTTCGTGCGAGGAAGAACTGGAGTGATTTCAGGAAAGATCGGTTGTCTATTTCTGACACTAGAGGTCGCCTTTCCTCCAAAAGTTTTCGGGCCATAAAATCGAAAGCATTGGTCCGATTTAGTCCAAACTTGGTGCGTATGAATCGACTCTAGGATATGTGTCTTGTATATATCATATTTTACTTTAATAGTTCATACTTTACTCACTAGGGGGAGCTTATTGTGAAAAATGATGAATTGTTTTTCCGATTTAGTCCACATTTTGTGCATATGAAGTGACTCAAGGAGATTCTGTGTTGTATACATCATATTTTACTCTAGTTGTTACTTGTAGGAGCTCATTTTTTAGTTAAAAAATATCGTGGACAGATCTTCACATTTAATTGGAGCAGTTTAATTAAGGAGGATTGTTGGTACAATGCAGGGGGATTGGGGACTCTTTGGGGATATGCCCATGTTGTCCTCCGCCTAGCTGAACTTGATTCCCCTGGCTGCCATTGAATGATATTCAGACCTCTGTAATCACAGCAGCAGTTTTAACCGTGATTTTTATTTTAACGATCTGTTCGCCGCTGAGATGCGTCTCTGTGAGGTTTAAATTGGTGTCTGCGCACCCCGCAGCTCACTCCAGCTCCAAGATTAATGACTATCCTAAGGATAATGTGGATCTAGACAGTGGACATTTGTTCCATTGTTTACCAGTGGTATAGATCCACGGCAATAAGGCTCTACTAATTGCTGCTGTGCAGAGATTGAGTCAGGTGGGCCAGCTCCAGCGACGGATCTCGTCGAGCTGCAAAGGCTGGAGGCAGAGACAGTAATGATTATGGAATGGCAGAGATGTGATGGCTATCCTAATGATTTCATGTAACTGTAATTAGCATTAGGAGGAGGGCTGGTGGAGGAGGGAGGAGGGAGGGGGGGGCAGGGGATGGGAAACTGTGGGGGGCAGATAGAGAGAGCTGGAACTAAGCCAGAGAGCATGAGAGTCGTCGAAACACACAAAGACGGCGAGGAAGGAGAGTTAGTTAGTCAAAGAGGAAAGGAGACGCAGAGAGCGAGGGTGGGGTCAAGACAAAGGGGAAAGGAAGTGTGGGAGGATGTACATTAACTAAATGAGGATGAATTGTTAACATGACTGTGGGCTGGTGAGGTTCCTTAGCTTCAATCTCAGCGATGCTCGTCTCAGAGAAAAAAAAAGTCAAGCTCCGAGTCCGACTGATGAAAATGAGCTAATTATCCTTTTTCTCACAGCCATGTTAGTCATGAAGGTTACAGCATAACTAATTTACCCCGAACATTAAAGCTAGACCTTTGAATAATCAATGGTTTAATGACATCTCAGGAAATGATCCTTCTGAGTCATATTATTTTGGTATATCATTTGGAATACGCTAGATGATATGATGCAATGTCTGCAATAGATGGTTGTGTGTAATAATAATAAATCAATGTAGGGTTTCGCTGACGTGGATGAGAATAATAGCACCACACTCTAAAAACAGTGTATCTTAAAGACAATTTAAATTTAAAGATGAGACAGTTTGTGGATTTCCCTCGTCTAATAATGCATAAACAAACCCATAATGTATTTTATGGGGTTTTAACGCTATAAATATGTCTTTGTCCAAACATTTAAAATGTATTCAGAAAGTATTCAGACCCAATCACTTTTTTCACTTTTTATTATTTTGCAGCCTTTTGGTGAAAACCTTAAAAAAAACATCAAACCACAGAAATTTACATTTCAAAAAAAAGAAAAAAGAAAAACTGATTCTATTGAAAAAAAGTCCCATTTTTCCTGATCATCTTTGAGATGATTCTCCACTTTGATTCGAATCAACCTGTTGTGAATTTAATTGATTTGACTATTTATAGCAGGAATAATCAACATGCTCTTCGTCGCTACTGTCGCCGCTACAACAAATGAAGAGCAAATATTTGTTTCTTAAATGTAAACTTTGACCAATAGATTCAAAAATAACAAAATAAAATGACTGAATATGTTTATCTGAAGGAACCTGATCACATGACAGGCTACTTGATGCCGCTGTGGACTATGGCATCTTTGTAAAACTTCGAAGACCATCATAGATTCCTAGATAGGGAGGGGTGAGCTGATGGATGCCGCCTCTAGAGGAAGCATCCATCGCCTCTAGAGGAAGCATCCATCGCCTCTAGAGGAAGCATCCATCGCCTCTAGAGGAAGCATCCATCGCCGTAATACCAGCGAAGAAGAACTCCTTCCCCAAATCTACTAATCGGTCAGTAAACAGTCGGTGGATGATTTTGTGTGACTGTCTTAGTTACTAAACTTGACGGAACCATTTCAACAACCAGAGACCTACAACCTACAACCTACGTTCCATTAGTTTCACCCATCACCCCGAGCCACATTAAACACCCCAACACCCTAATTCTTGACGAGTCAAAGCCTTTGTAAGATCCTCTCTCCATGTTTAGGATTAACCTAATCCAGCCGTTATGAAACATCAAGTTTGGGTCTCCCTGTGTCGCCTCTGAAACAAGCGTCGGCCTCTTTATCGTGATGTCAGCCGGCTCTGGAAGGAGCCAGCCTCTCCTTTTTTTCCTCTGCGCACCAGTGAGTGAAGGCACGATTCATTGGCTTAATGAAGGAGGGAAGGATATTTGCGTGAGGCAGAGAGGCGGCCAGTTAATCCTCCTCTGTCTGTGGAACCACTGCTCCACAGACCTCTATACGTCAGTTAGCATTATATTGTAAATACCTTATCATGAGCGGGAGAGCTGAGCAGCGGACACTTCACAAGCTGTAATAACGACCTGCTTTAATGTTGGGCTAATTTGCTGCTTATCATTTTCACTCTGCCTTGGATGAGGTCATTATTGCCCCGGTTTTAATCCACAAACCCACGAACTCATGAAATTCCCGTAAGCCTAAAAATGCAGGGCTTGTATTTTTAAAAATATTTTGAAGCAGCATTTGCTAATGACTCCAGAGTCAGCCGCAGGTGTTTGATGACTCTCTCATTACAGAGTGTTCCAACACCTCTCTGAGTGAGTCGACTCTTAGCTCCCCGTGTTCTCCAGCATGTTCCCACTTCCACATCCCTGTATGTGACAGCATCTCCTTATTCCCCATCAGTAATCGACACACCTGGTACTTTAAATGGGTTCTGTTTGCATCAACATAACATTTTGATTATTTGGCAGTTTTCTCTTACGCAGCAAAAAATGAAGTGCTGGAATTTCTCTGCTAAACGTTTCGGAGCTGATTTTCACTCCAACAATTATGATTTTAACACTTTCCGAAAGGTGGTGTTCAGTGTTTGGAGAACTCGGTTCAGACAGTTCCGGCACTAGGGAGAGTTTTATCTCTGTAAGTTTCGGGGCCACGATTTCTCAACCGTTGATCCGATTTAGTCCAAATTTACTGCATGAGAATCGAGTCAAGGAGTCTGGCTGCAGTTTGGGCCGGTAATTGGTTCTGAAAAAATTCCTTCTCTGAGCATCCGGACAGTTATTGAACACACCGAGAGAGAACAGGAGAAGTTCAAGGGAGAACGTTTTAGCGTTAGAGGGAGGACGCGGAAAGCTTAAGCTCACCGTGAATCCTTCTCCAGCAACGGAAAGACGGGTCAGCTCCGTCCTCAGTGGCTCCGAATAACCAGAACAGACTGTTCATTTTCTACAGACTAATCCTCTTTTGTGGCCTCGGTAACAACAAATACACATGTGTCTGGGCTTAAGCTGCATCTAAACTCCCACTCGCTCTCCATGCGCAATAAAGGGGTGGGGGCATTCATCATCTGTGCAGTAGAGGGAAGCAAATGATGAAACAGGAAATAGAGGGAGAAAACCGGGTTACAGAGAAAAAGATGCTTATTTATATCTACTTCTTTTTTTTAATTATATGTCCGAAGAATTGCGGATATTATGGAATCCATCGTGCGCCGCCACCAACGCCAACATCTTTCGCGTTAACGCCATAACTCAAAAACTATTTTTATACCCTCATGGAGCTTTGAGCGAGGAAGAACAACTGTTGGTCAGATTTAGTCTGAATTTGAAGCGTATGTCTTGACTCCAGACAATATCGCCTATTTTTTGCTCTAAAATGTAAAATTTTATTCACTAAGGGGAGTTTTTTTTTTTAGAAAAACACTTTTTTCCGGGCAACATTTCCTCACTTTTGGTCCAGTTTAGTCCAAATTTGGTGCTTATGTATCGACTCCAGGAGATCTATCTCAAAAACATCATATTTTATTCTAATAGTTCATATTTTAACTACTAATCGGAGCTTTTTTGTTGAATGAGAAATTCTCTTTTTCTGACATAACTTCACATTTAATTTGAGAAGTTCAATCAGATGGATGGCTTGTAAAACGCAGGGGTTGGGGGACCTTTCCAGGACATATCCCCGCTGTCGTGGACGACAGCGTAGGCCGAGTTTCTTCTAAGGTCTTGGCACCAAGACCTTAGGAGATGGTTCTCAGGGAGTCCTCCAAGTTGCAGGATCATCCATGGATCTGTATTTATTTTCCCGCACATGTCACAAATGCCCTATTGGATTGAGATCTGGGATCTGAATTTAGAGGCCAGGTCATCACATCGAACTCGTTGTTGTTTTCCTCAAAGCATTCCTGCAACATATTTTTAGAGTGGCAGAGTGTGATATCCTGAAGGAAGAGGCCCCTGACATTAGGGAATACCATTTCCATGAAGGAAGGCATTGGTCTGCAACAATGCTTAGGTGGGAGGGAACATGTCAAAGGCACATTTATGCTCACTATTAAAGACGCATATGCAACATTTTGTCCGTATTCTGCATTTGTTTTGTGCGTCTTTGTGCACATTCTTGGAGCCCCCACAGGTCGTGATATATTTAATGACCACAGACCAACACGGAGAACATTGTAGCCTCCGCTTTTGACATTTTAATGTCATCTGCTTATAATATGACCCAATGGAAGCCTTTGTATATGTTAAACAGTCAAGGGTCAAGGCTTGGGCCCTGGGGGACCCCAGAGGTCAAAGGGGATATGAAGAAGAAGGCATTAACCATGGCTATTGAGAAACTTTTATTCCGTAAGAAGGATATTTTTTCTTTTCTTGATGGGGACATATAAGGATTAATTAAGCATAAAAATGTTCATGTTCTCCCAGGACCCAAAACTAACCTGCAGAATTTGCTGCTTAAATCAAGAAGATAATAGAGTCAAAAGAGTAAAGAGGACACTTACAAAAACAGATCTGCAGCTCTCTGACAAAAAGAAAAGAACAAATAAACAGAAACCTCTCTCCTAACTCCGCGCTTAAATGAAAGATTGTGTTTTCAGGCCAATGAAGGAAACCGCATGACACGAAACGCTTAATTAAGATTAAAATTTGAAACTCGCTGTTAAAAGCCAAAACACTGAGAATGAATTTTGCGATTTTCCACTTCAGGCCCGTTAAACGAATTCCTTCTCTCAGTGGACTATTCAGAGAGGGATGGTGGGAATAAGTCAGCTGTGTTAATCTTAAAACTGCATGTTTAGATCTTTAGCAGTGTATGTGTCAACAAATTAATCTCCATTGTGCGAAATCAATCCATGGCAGATTGTCATGGCTTAATCCGCGATATGAGATGTAATCCACAGGCATCCCTCCACTGCAAGTGAGCGCTGATAATCCAATATAAGAGCGTGGCTGTTAATCGTGTCCCCCGACACCTCCTGCTCTCGTACCGCACAGAAGCCCGGTTTTACGTACATCAGAAGGCATAAATGCATCATTCTGCAAAATTAAAGAACTTATTAAGAATAGGAAGACTTTGAACGGTTTCCCTTTAACCTTAATTAGCTTTTTTTGACGTGTCATAAAGTTAATGGACCCTCCTGCTGGAGTAAAGTAATCCACATTCAGCAGGCGTCCGGCACAGACTAACATAGAATCGGCCTCACTGTTGCGTCGCACTCCTCTGGTGTTTCTCCACGCTCAGTATTCAGAGCATGAGCAACTTGAGATTACCTCTCCTTCTGTGTGTGTGTGTGTGTGAGTGTGTGTGTGTGTGTGTGTGTGTGTGTGTGTAACTGCCCTTTTTCGTCCGCCCTTATTGGTAATCAGGCGACACGGATAAACTTCTCCCTGCAGAAAGAGAGGAATGGCTGACTTTGCCGGCTGTCAAACAGTGATTTACAGTATCTGACCCATTAGCAGCAGCCGCCTACTGGCCGGGTCCAACATCAGAATTATAAAGACGGATTAGGCCCCCGGGCTAATGATGGAAGTGGTGGGGAAAATTGACCGTGTGTTTTGCCGTGGCTTGTTCACTTTAAACCAGATTACAGACAACATGCGGTAATATTAGAGGCAGGCGCAGATAAAGAATAATCAGTAAGGACACACTGATACACACTTAGAGCGCAGGGAAAGAAAAAAACAGCCTGGAAAGGAAGTGTGTGTGTGTGTGTGTGTGTGTGTGTGTGTGTGTGTGTGTGTGTGTGTGGGGGGGGTTATGAATCTCTATCAACCTTGCCAGCACATAAACTCACATTTAATGAGGCCAAAACCTAATGCGCACACATACACACAGATACACACACACAGATACACACAGATACACACAGATACACACAGATACACACAGATACACACAGATACACACAGAGTCTCGTGATTTAAATGAGTTCCTCAACAAAATATATATTTAACCTCGGTTTATCACACGCGGACTATACATATCAAAGTAAGAGACAAATACATGCAAGTATTTCAGCAATTTAAAGGGAGAACCACGCTTGTATCCTTGTATGCTCGTACAATTGTATGATTGTTGGATTGTATGATTGTTGGATTGTATGATTGTTGGATTGTTGGATTGTATAATTGTATGCTCGTATGATTGTATGATTGTATGATTGTTGGATTGTATGATTGTTGGATTGTTGGATTGTATGATTGTTGGATTGTATGATTGTTGGATTGTATGCTCGTATGATTGTATGCTTGTATGCTTGTATGATTGTATGATTGTATGCTCGTGTGCTTGTATGATTGTATACTCGTATGATTGTATGCTCGTGTGATTGTATGATTGTATGATTGTATACTCGTATGATTGTATGCTCGTGTGATTGTATGATTGTATGATTGTATACTCGTATGATTGTATGCTCGTGTGATTGTATGATTGTATG
>VRLP01009665.1:0-12029 GCA_009660295.1 Lophius piscatorius
TAAGCTCAGCACCACGGGTGATCGGGCCTTCTGTTCTGCTGCCCCTCGTCTGTGGAATGCCCTCCCTGACCATCTGAGGGCTCCACAGACGACTGACACATTTTAAAAAAAGGACTTAAAACTTTCCTTTTTAGCTATAACTTTTAATTAGAAGTGCTTATTAATATGTCATATTTTTATATAATTATTATTATATTTTTTATTAATGCTTTTATCTGCTTTTACCTTGTATCACTTTGAGATTTGATCCAAATGTAAAGTGCGTTATAAATTAAATGTATTATTATTATTATTATTATTAATCTACCCCTTTCCCTCCCTAACTACCTACAAGTAAACATACCTACCAACCTACCTACCTAATTACCTACCAGTTAACCTACTTACCTACCTACCTACCCAGCTCCCTAACTTCCCTACCAAGTAATCTACCTAACTCCCTCCCTCCTTCCCTCCCTAATTACCTACCTACCTACCCACCTACATACCTACCTAACTACCTCCCTTTCTCCCTACCTAATGACCTTCCAGTCATCCTTCCTACCCACCTACCTACCTTCCTACCAGCTAATCTACCTCCCTCCCTACCTAACTACAAGTAAACATACCTTCCAACCTACCTACCTAACGACCTAACAGTCATCCTTCCGACCCACCTACCTACCTCCATACCAGCTAATCTATCTACTTAGCTACATGCTTCCATACCAAACTACTTTCCAGCCAAACTTCGTTCAGTGTAAAAAAAAAAAAAGAATTGTAGAAAGAATATCAAATTGAACAGTAACACAAAAAAATTACGTGGTACATACACTGAATTTCCCTGAATCAAGAAACAGGACATAACTTAAATTTTTACACTCATAATACGTCGAAAACACAAATCGTCACTGTGAGTAAATACACTTACCAGCCATTACTGTCCAATATTGTGTGTTGGTTCCCTTTTTTGCAGACAAAACTGCTCTGTGATGTCACTGTGACACTTTTCTATCAGATCAAGCATTAATTCTTTTTTTTTTTCAGAACATGTCCGACAGTGGCTATTCTGTGGAATCATACAACTCTTCCCACATGCGTCAATGAGCCTAGGCATCCATAACTAGAGTTAATCTGTCTTTTTGAGTCGCCAGCCACTCACTTCAGATGAAGCGCTTCCTCCCCCTTCTTGACATCTCAGCTGAGTCAGTCATGCGAAGGCAGTGTGGACAACTGAGATGACGTCATGCGATATTTGCATATCAAATGATATCCCCTTGTGCATGTTCTCCGTTTCACTCAGTGGAGTAACAAAGGCGGAGCTTGTGTGTGCATCTGTGAGAATCACAGCGATAGAAAAAGGAAAAAAGAACGGCTCGCAACTGCGACTCGGTTTCCATCGTTCGTGTTAAAGAGCCGATCATAAGAACGTCACAAATCTAGTGAGAAAAGAACCAACTTTTTGTTGTCCTCGGACTAGATTCAAATGATAGTGACCACGAAGTCTCCGTCACTGAATGTAGTACATGCCAAATGAAATTATAATCAATATTTCAGAATAATTTAAACTCAGATATCCCACCAATAGAATATATATCGGTGGAATGTCTAAGTTTGAATGATTCTGATCCAAACCGTACCCTATTATTCCTCCCAGTGATTATTTCCCAGATACAATGAATTACCCCCAGGCTGGCTACTTAAAAATAAATAGATATAAAAATGAGCAAGTCTTTTGAACGGTTCTTTGAAAGGAGCGGATCCACAAGATCCGGTTCCCTTCAAGAGCTGTAAGTCCCATCACTATCCATAACCAAGTCTGTGGTTCAGTGGTTGTTCTTCCTTAGAACACTTTGGTAGATACTAACCACTGGAGATCGGGAACACCCTAAACACCTGCAGCTGCCGAGAGGTGCTTGTCAACGTCTCTCAAATACCTACGCTTATTCATTTTTCCTGCTTTCAACACATCGCCTTCAGGGCACAATGTTCACTTAATGCCTAATATATCTCACCCAGTGACAGGAACCATAGAAACGAGATGATCAATATCATTAACCTCTTTTGGGAAAGCCTATAATGTTATGCCCCCCCACCCCCCCACCCACCACCACCACCACCATTTTCTCCCTTTTTTCCTCATAATTAGACAATAATCTAATAATTATTATTGATTCCTGGTTAATTTGCATGGGTTTTCTTCTGGTCAGCTTTCTCTATGGTCTTAGATCCATAAAGAAGTGAACCAAAATGTCTGCTACAGAGAGGGGGTCAGTTTTGTGAACATCTGCTGCTGTGGAGCAAATTGTTATTTTGTGTTGTTGGTACCAGACAGCCTAATTAGAGCCTAAATATCCCACAGGAAGAGCAACGCCGGTGCTGCTCTGCAATATATCACGGAACCCTGGCTCCTTATTTGAAACGACAGATCATTCCATGTGGTTCAACAGCTGTTTTGTGCCGTGTACACAAAAAAAGGGAGTCATAAAGGTGGTTATTCATGCCGGTGCTCTTACCAATCTTTGTGTAAGAAGGGCTGATTAATTTAGCTCCTGAAGAGCGCGGTGACTCCTGGTGGCGCCAAGACTCTCCAACCTCTGCATGAACATGGGGGAAAGGGAGATTTCTGGCTCGTTTGCTGAAGCAGACAATTAAGACGCTATTTTGGTACATTTAGGATTTGTGTCTTTGGTAGTCAATATCAAATTCTTTACTGGAGTTTTTGTGGTTGAATCAGCCAAAAACACTCAGACAGTTTTGATTCGGACCTCTCAGTAGTGGGCTTCGCGGCGGAATTTGAAACCAATAATTTATCGCGTGCGTCCTCGTCATCACCGACTTTTCATTCTCAGCCGTATCTTTTGGGGAAAATGTCAGTCGGACCCACAAACAGTGGCGTGTGTTTGTTTAAGGAGGTCAGGATGTCTTGGCTGAATAAATGTGAACAATAAACCGGGAAGGAGATATGAAATTAGTCCCGTGTCACTTCCTGTGATGTCCTCTCATTCTTCATCTCTTCTTTAGTTCCCTTTACTCCTATGAACCTGTGTGTGTTTATCCGCCGGAGCCACTATCATCCGTCTGATGGATGCTGTTTATTCGTTAGTTTTCTCCTTCATCCGTCACACGGCTTTGTCTCCAGCATCTATGCTTGATTTTGAATACATTTGGAGAGCAATGCTTCAGGACACAGAGGTGGTGTACTGCAGCCCCCCACCCAGATCCCCGACTGTTTCCATGGTTACACGTTCTGCCGGTTGGCTTCATTTGCAGTGCAGATTTATTTTCAGTAAACTTTGTAAAAGCAACAACCAAACTGAGAAGTGTTGCCTTTTGCATTTAGGACCTTTGCTGTTTTTGTGGCCATGGCTACAAGTGACTCAGCCCTGTGAGTGGGTTTTCTCCCAGAGGAGGGCTTCTTGGTATCTTCTGGAGGGATTTGTCATTTTGCTGTCATTTTGTTCTTTATGCCCCCCTATATAAATGTTATGTAGGGCTACTCTGCTATAAACCTATACGGATTATACGTATTACACTTCTCTGACATTAGATAACATTTCCACCCTAAACAAGCCACTAGGTCCTCACAGGTCCAACGCAAAGATACAAACAACCGTTCACTGTTATGAGTTCACTGTATATTTCGGTCCGTGTCAGGAAGCAACAGTATCCAAAGGGAACTCCAAAAATCCCAAAATCCAGACAGAACACACCTGAGACTTGAGATGGATTTGAACCCAGAACCCTCTTGTTTTGAGGCAACTCTATTTCACAATTTCATCCTTGTTATTTTCAGTATCACGTATTATTCCTTAACTGCTGGAAATCCGTAATTTTCTCTAGAAGCAGGGTAAGAAATACTAACATGTTAGCGCTGAAGCGATCTTTTACCCTTAATGGGATAAATGGCGGTTGATCGTCTCTGCTCAGAGACTAAGATACTCCTGGACGTCATACCATCTCCTCAATTTGAAGACATTTAATTCAGATTTTCTTTTTTCAGCTTTGTCTTTCGATGCGGGCCAACTCAAAAATGCCCTAACACCACCACTGCTTTTACACAGAACGTAAATTTTGAATATCAGCGCATGGGAACCACCTTCGGAAGGCTGGGAGTAAGCGGCTGAGCCCTGACACATCATTGTCAGAATCTCCTCTGACCATGAACATATGGAGAACAGAATGTTATTTGTCACGGAGAATCATACAAGTAGTACAACATGGCAAAATTGGTTCTTTACATTTTACCCGTCCCTGAGGAGCAGTACCCGCCATCTTTGGCATTTGGGAAGCAGAGTGGGGTCCAGGGTCTTTCTCAAGGACCCTACGACATATAGACGTCAAGGGCTGGACATTCTACACTGAGCTATACCCACTGAAGCAGCGATTTATTGACTAGACATTGGCATGCCAGCAATAAACATATGCTATGCATGTCACATGGCGGTTGATCGCCCAGATCTCGCTTTATCGCTCCGATATGAAGGCATTTTATGTATATTTTTGTTTTTCTATTTGCTGGTAACATTCAGAATGCCCATATCCTATCTCCTGCCTGGTTCGCCATTTCATACCCGCTCTGCTTGAGGGTGCGGATGAGGATGTGGTTGCTGGTGGGGGTCAGAGGCGATTGCAACAATTGCTGTCATCAGCGTGGTCCGAGACTTTGACCCCGGAGCTGAGACTCTTCTTTAAGAGAACTGTCATGATGGTGTAAGTGTGAGGTAGGCATGGATGGTGTCACAGGGTGATGAGTCCTCCCGTTCTGGATCGGATGCTTTGGCGACCGCACCCTGCAACCCAGCAATCTTGCTTCTGTCCCAAACCTAAGAACCGAACCGGACTGCATAGAAAAAAAAACAATTGTGCCTCCATTTTCCCAATCTCCTAACCACAAAACTGACCACAAAGCCGGCCCATTGCTAGAACCAGTGTAGCGCCTTTATGGCATTCAAACAAAAAGGAGAGGCACAAGAATCCCACCTTGAACAGGTTGTTTGAATGGACCTTATGAATAAGAAATAAAAGGTTTCTGTTTGGATCTTTTACAAAGAGCACACCAGCACAGAAAGATGGCTGACATGTGAGTCTGCCGGACCCTGTCTGAATGACTCTGCAGACGTATTGACCGTTAGTGTGTGTGTGCTTGTGTGTGTGTGTGTGTTTATGTGTGTTCCCTCCCTGACTCTCTGTACTCAACAGAAATGATTTTTTTCCTTGCGTGAAACAACATCACATCAACACTAAGTTGATACGATCATCTTATGAAAATATAACATGACTTTTTCGTCTCCCTGCAAATGAGTCTGTACTTGTGTGTGTATGCATCTCAGCCTTAGAATTTCTGTGTGTGTTTGTGTGTGTGTGTGTGTGTGCACCAGTGGCTAATGACTCCACCTTCCTCCTTCCTAATGAACACAGTGAATTATGGGACCGATGATTCTGCACTGCAAATTGATCCAATGTACCGAGAGAGCGGAGGCTGCCTGACTGTGTGCATTCGAGCAGGATACCAAAATATAGCCGTTGCCCACATAAAACTGTCTCTGTGACACAGACGCGGTTTCACTTGCATATTTTCATATATGCACGCTCTGTATGTCCCCTCCTGTAGTTCCCCTCTCTGTCTCGCTGCCTTCGTTATTACCTCCAACAGGTTGTTTGAGTGTAAAAAGGTCGATCCCAAAGTTCCTCTTCTTATCGTGACTCTTATTCTGTATTTCCTGGATGATGATTTAGGTGTTGCATTTAAACAGGAGCGAAATTTGTGGGTAGTGGGGACACTTCGAAGGCAATGATCCATTTCATTGGAAAAGTCTGCGCTGGATACAATCCTGGCGTAAAGTTGCACCTTTTACAGGGACCTGCTACGTGGAACCACTTCAAAATCTGCAATTAGAACCTGCTTGAACACAGGGTGAGATAATAAAGCCAATCTCATTATGTAACACTGTGGAACCAGAGATCCAACATAGTCAGAGAGGAGCCGCACAGAGGGGGAATAAAGGAAAGGAAAAGACATTTAGCCAAATTACTCGCTATTAAATACATAAAGGAAAGAATGAAAAAAAAAACAGATCAGAAGATGACAGACTTAAAAATGTTACTACAACTAAACGCTGACATTCAGACCTCAAATAATATGATTTCAGTCCATGATAAAACCCTGACTGTCAAACTAAAAATGATTATGGTAAATTAGACTAAAATACTGATAGCTACGGACAAGAGAACTAAGCCGTAAAATATAGCCTGGCTAAGGAGAAAATGTGAGTCTTTTTGGCAAACATAAATTACACAGTTGAGAGCTCTTCCTTATTTCAAATAACCAGAAAAGACGCATGCTTTGTTACCTTGCTAACATCAATTTGCATAAAACACAGAACAGTTTTAGGTTTAATATGTAAAAAAAGAAATCGAGTGGATACTGTTAATCATACTATTCTATTCTTTGTTGTGTTGTACTGGATCATTTTTTTTAATTTTTTGTCTTAAAATTGAAGCATTTGAAATGAACCCCAATCACAATACTGAAATATCATTCGCTAAATTAGCTTAGCAAAAATGTATGCTTTGTTTTCCCATCGAAACATTTCTTTTAGGTTGTTGTGAAATACACTACAATTCATTATTACTCAAAGTAAATTAATTCTCTTTTTAGAAGTCCCTCTGCACATGCAAACCGAAGCCCTCTGCTGTTAGGTGTGTCAGTAAGAACCTTTAATAGTATAATTATCAACAGACTGAACAGGTAACGACGGAATATTAAAAATTGGAGATTACCAGATTACTGTTGTATATTACGAGAAAAAAGTCGTAAGAAAAAAAGGGAAATGAGGAATGTGGAACATCATGTCAAGTTATGTTTCAATAGTAATACAAGTGTTACGAATCAATAAATATTGAATCTTTTGGAAGATAACCGCAACACCACAACTTTTTTCTCACGACAATTTATTATTTTTTTTCTCTCAATCATCTCTCACGGATTCTCCTTCGTACATATTAAAGATGTACATACGCAACGTATCATTGTTAATATTATTGACTAACAGACATTGAGGTCTTCCACATTTGGGGGGATGTCTTTCCTTGACATTCATTTTCTAATTCAGTTTCCAAAATAATTGCACTATCTGGGAATGTTGCTATTCTACTAAATGACCATGAATTCCTTTCTGGACTCCGGACCGTGTGATTGGCTTCCAAATTTCGCTCGTCGGCCTTGCTTCTTGAGTCAAGTTTTCAGTGAGTGCTGAGAAATTGCGCATCTTAAAAAACCGACGTGAACACAGCCTGGTAGTTAGTAAACTCTGTCCACTCTTCATCAGACACGCTGAAGGTTAAACGTGCAGCTGTAGAACACAAAGAAAAACAAGTCTGTAGATTTAATATTCTCTCTGTCAAAGAAATATATGTCTGATTGTATTTAACCTCCTGATCCAGAGGAGCTGTTGACACATCGGAGCGGCGACAATAAAGAGAAAATGCAGAGAATCAATCCATTAGTGGGGAGAGGATAATGAGAAGAGGCAGGAGACGCTCGTCTTCCTGTTTTTGTTCTTCCGCTCCTCATTATCCCTTTTTATGCTTTGAACATCCTCGTCATTTTAATTGTCCTCTGCGGTCTCTCTTCGGACCTTTGTCTTTTACCTCACGTCTGATGTGACTTAATGAGAATTGTGGACTTCAAGGACTGGTAACGAATTATAAAAACCTGACCTTGTGTATTTATTCAGTCGCCTTATTATATATCAATTTTCTTCTCTATTCTTATTGAACAATGTGACTGAACCTGTATATAATATATCCCAGTGGCAGCAGGTGCATACTCAAGAAAAAGGGGCCTAGTGCAGAGCCCTGGGGGACACCACAGATCAAGGGGGCCACCAAAGAGGAGGCATAAACTATGGCTATTGAAAATGTCCTATTTGTTAAGTAGGATAATTTTTTTTTGGCATATTAAAGCATGTCAGGACTTAATACACAGAAATATCTAACTTTATTTCATCATGAAATTATTTTATTGATCTGATAATTTTTTACTGGTGAATAACATGCTGAACCAAACAATTTGTCATTTTATAGTAAATTTAGAGTATTGAATTAACAAAAGTCCCAAAGAAATAAAATATCCCAAAAACGAATTTTTCAGTTTTTTTACCCCCTGCTTTGATATTAAAGGGTTTACATGCTTGAGACCTACTTTATTTTGTTCGGACCAAAATTATATCTGTAAAACCTCCCCCAGACCACGGTTTGGATCAAATAGCCAGGTTCTGTTCAAAAACAAAGGGGTGTTGTGTCTCAGTCTGGATCACACGGAGACATGGTTCAGTTCGTTTACAGGGCAGTGATTGAACTCAGTCTCACCCAGAGTTAGGTATGGTTTTTAGATTAGATTAGACAGATTAGAATGGCTCTTCATAAGAATAATCCACTGTGGATCAGGAACGACCGACGAGATCGCCAAGGTCCTCAGGCTTGAATGATTTTCCTGCTTCCAACGTAGACTTCAGGACCAAATGTTCCCTTGCTGTTGAATATATCCCGCCCACTGACAGTTGCCATGAGACGAGGTAATCAACATTATTCACCTGCTTAGACTGTTATGGTTGATTGGTGTGGCATCTACTAATCCCCTGTGATAATTGGAGTCAGCCTGAAATTACAGTAGAATTAAAGTCAACCCTCTTTGTTATTGTTGCTCCGGTGAGTCCAAGTGGGAGTAAACTCTACATTCAACTTTTATTTTGACTTCTACATTATGTCCTGCAAGCAAATGCTGTTCCAGCTATGTAGGACCATTTTAGGACCCTTTACCGGCCCATAAACATAAAGAGATAGAATGGATGTTGTTCTATGATTTTTTTTAATTCTCAATGCAAGACAATGTGAGTATTTTGGAAACAGAACACCTGTTTCACCTGGAGCAACATGTGGTTTGGCAGAGATGAATCACCAGCAGCAAAATGAATTGGGCCGGGACGCATACACACAGACATACACACACACACAAACAGGCACACACAAACACCAACACACACACACACACACGCACACACACACACACACACACACACACACACACGCACATAGTCTTAGTGGGGTTAACAGCGTGTGCAATCATCCCTGCCTCTGCAAGCCGTTCCCTTAATGAGGGGCTCAGATGGTGAAAAACAGCCGGACCATTCACCATCAGTGAGTCTAATTTCTGCCCTGCACATCTCGAACACCACACACTTCTACCCCTGATTGTTCCACTTACCGGCAGGATTCTGGACCATTTTTTTTTTTTAACAATGGACAGACATGGGTAATTTTTCATCGAGAGATTCCATTATTTGCATCACAGCGGTGGCTGGCGTGTGCTCTGAATGGGAATGAATGGAAGGAAATAAATTGCGACAATGCATTTGGGTTCTGAGGGCGGGACTTGTGGTGGTAAGGCCATCCGGGAAAAAATAAAACTTCAGATATGTTATGTGATTCCATACCTTTTTCTCTGCTTGTCCGTGGTCAGTTCACGTAGGCAGTAGGCCATAAAGGGTATTCCAGATGCCTCTGTTAACCTGAGCTGTGTGTTGTCTCAGGCATTAGCCCAAGTAGGGTCTCCTAAGGCAAAGTGGTCTCAGAGGACGGATCAGAATGAATTTTTGTAACCCGGATCAGGTTAAACTGGGGCCAGACCAGGTGGGGGGTTACTCCTTGGCAAACGTCTGGTGGACAAAAACCACCTTCATGGAGCCTCTGCGTGTGGGCACACCTCCTGCAGGGGTGGGCACTGGGGTTGGTTGCAAAGCAGCATGGGACATGTTGACAAGACGTTACACGGTTATAAAAAAAAAACATTCTCTTGGTCGAGGGGTAATGTTTCCACATGTTCGATTGTACACATATTCTATTCTTGACGACCTAGGAATTGGACACAAATGTCCGTTAGGACCCCAGACTGGGTTGATTATCATTTTCGTGATTTATATGGATAGTGAGCCCATCAAGTGTTTGACAGATACAGATAATATCCCGCCCTTTAACCACCAGCCACTTCGGTTTATAGTGGACCAATGTGCAACCACTTGTTCTCTAACCTTAACCAAGTAATTAAAGTTGCCTTCACTTCGATAAAAATCAACCACAGATGTGGCAGAGCAGAACTCGCTTAAATACCATGTAAACGGATTAACCCATTAGATTATAACCACTGACAGTTGAAGTGTGAATAGCATTGATTATCTGGTAACCGCGGCGCTCTTCATTGGGTGAGATATTGCAGTCAGTAAGTATCAAAGTGACATTTTGTACTGAAGTTGATGTTGAAAGCAGGAAAAATCATCTCATGAACTGCAGGTCTTGCTTGGTGTTCCATGTCAGCAATGGCTGGCAGCGTGATCTACTAACCACTAAGTGGTCATAACAGGGACTAATGGTGAACCTTTTCCGGCGTCACTGGGCACTAAGGCTCAGTGAAGGCTTACTCGTGTTGTCTGAGCCCCAACAACAGCTACTATAGCACACATTTCTGAAAAGGTTAATGCTGGTTCTGATAGACAGTGACCTCACAGACCTGTTTTGACCACAAAAAGACGGACCCACACAATATAAGGCAGGCGGTTTTAATGTTATGGCTTAATTGCACATGTTTTTAATGGTTTAATTCTTGTGGAAGGTCGTGAGTATGTCTCTCCCAGTGATTCTGCATAACATCCTCTAATTTTAGAAATATTGAAATCCATTAAAATCCAATCAGCGGTGTTTGTGTGGCTGCGTCTCGTTAACAGGCGGACAAACAAACAAACATACAAACAGATCTAATGGCCGTCAGTCTGCGTCTCAAACCTGGAGGACAAAACGAGAGAAACTGAGCAGAAGGAAAGAAAGAGACGATACATCTAATGAAGGAGGAGCTGAAAGGAGGAGTGGAGGCAGATGAGTGGATCTGTGGGCATCGGCTTAATGAGGGACCTGTTAGGTTGGGGCAGGTGAGCTGGTGAGTTGGGGGGGGGGGGCCCACAGGCAATGGAAGGTTTTTATCTGTCGACAGTGAGAAAATTCTAATGTGTCACAAGCAGAATTAGGTCTCCGCTGGGAGATCAATGTGACAGAGGATAATTAAAACCAACGAGAGGGTGTGAATACAAATGCAAACAAGAGGGTTAATGAGACGACGTTTCACAAGAGTGGGAAAATCTGATGAGAGGAGAAAAGATGCAGGGATACGAAATAAGTGGCTGCAGAACTGTGAACCACTTTTAATAGAAAAGATTTCCTGTCAAGACACCAGAGGCTGGATTCATGTAATTGTCTTGTAGATCTCTGAGCCTAGAGATGTTCTCAGAAATCACTCAGATAAAATCTGCTAAATTACCCAAACAGATTGTCCAAAAGATTTCATTTTCATAATTTAGATAAATCAATAACTAAGTAAAAGGCTTAACATTTTAATCAAAATCAGCCTCTCCAGTAGACAGGAGATATATATCCCACCCACTGAACGGTAACCGTGGAAACCAGATGATCAATGTTGTTCCGACATAAGTAGCTAAAATGTTATGGCTGATTAATGAACAACACTTAATTTCTGTGACAGTGAAAAATTAGTAACATGCATAAGACCATATTATTATATCACAGAGGGACTAGAGCTACATCATCATATCACAGAGGGACCAGAGCTACATCCTCATATCACAGAGGGACCAGAGCTACATCATCATATCACAGAGGGACCAGAGCTACATCATCATATCACAGAGGGACCAGAGCTACATCCTCATATCACAGAGGGACCAGAGCTACATCATCATATCACAGAGGGACCAGAGCTACATCCTCATATCACAGAGGGACCAGAGCTACATCATCATATCAAAGAGGGACCAGATCTTCATCATCATATCCCAGAGGGACCAGAGCTACATCATCATTTCACAGAGGGACCAGAGCTACATCATCATATCACAGAGGGACCAGAGCTACATCATCATATCACAGAGGGACCAGAGCTACATCATCATATCACAGAGGGACCAGAGCTACATCATCATATC
>VRLP01009666.1:0-12022 GCA_009660295.1 Lophius piscatorius
CAACTGACAACTGTGAATTGGCGCTTTATAAAAAAAGATTGATTGATTGATTGATTCTTCAGATGTTAATTTCTCATTCATTCAACAAAAGAGTTTTTGCACATAAGAAAAGTACAATTGTGTATAAACCTTAAAATAACTGCTTGCATTTCTACTGATCAAACCGGATCATTTGATTCTAGATGGTCTCAAAATGATTTACAGTTTAAACCGTCACTTGCAAAATCATTGGCAAAATCATTCAGACATTTAAGTCTGCCAGATAATTTGTGTATGATTTTAAATTCTGTATAGATGTTATCATGATTAGATTTGGGAGAACCAGTGTTTGGACCCACATGCAGAGAACACTAGCAGAGGTAGAAAATAAGAAAAACAAAACTTGATCATGTCACTTCAGGTGATCATAATTAGGTCTTGTAAAAGATAAATTGAGGAATTTCTTGCAAATCTTACATAATATAATCATTAATCAATTAGTTTATATAAAACTAATTTGTAAACAGTGTGTTTTGACCACTCACTGTTTTGTTATTTTTTCCCCCTGTTTTGTCAGTTTCCCACAGATGCACTTGGACAAATTAACCTGGCTAATTTAATGGGCAATTCCATCTATCCCTTCTGTTTATTCCACATTGCTAAATTTTTGTGCCCGTAACTAAAAATTAAAACAATCGCAGACTTTATTTTTTTTTCTTACATCACCTTTCATATATTTCCTTGAATTAAATACAGTGCCCTCCAGAATCATTGGCACTGTTTAAAAAAAATTGTTTTTGTTTATACCCATGACCTTTAATTCAAATTATTCACAGAATCTAACCTTTAGCTCAAGTAACTAAATAAAAAATAAATAAATAAATTGCAATCTTAACACAAAAAAAATGTTTTTCTAAACTATAGTTCCGTATTTAACATTTTGTGCAGCGTCCTTTTGCCACAATAACAGGCCTGAGTGTCCTTCTGTGGTTTTAGATGAGGTTTGAGATGACATTGGGAAGATATGAGAATATTCCTCCTTGTAGAGACCCTCCAGCTCCTTCAGATTCTGAGGCCCACATTTCTGAACTCTCCTCTGCAGTACCTCCCACAGATGTTCTGTGAGGTTTAGGTCAGGTGAATGGGATGGCCATGGCAAAAGCTCTACTTTGTGATGTATGAAACATTCTTGGGTTGAAGTTGAGGTGAGCTTCAGATCCTTGTCCTGCTTGAAGGTCCAACCACTTAGTTTCCTGATCCACTAAACCTAAAAGCAGGTTTTTAATGGAGTTCATGGAATTGTGTCTATTAACAACATGTCCAGGGGCTTTGGAAGAAAAGCAGCCCCACAGCATCAGAGATCCACCACCAGACTTCACAGTAGGTATGAGGTTCTTTTTTAGACGGCCGTCTTTCTTGTTAAGCAGTTCCCATCTGAGATATTTGTTGCCAAAAGGCTCTACTTTGGTCTTACTTGACCTTTGAGCTTGTTCCAATGAAAGTCCCAGTGGTATTTGGCAAAATTAAGTGTTTTAGCTTGTGTGTGGATGACAACAGAGGCTTCTTTCTTGCTACCCTGCCAAACAGCTTGTGTTTATATAGGTGCCATCTGACGGTGGTAAGGGAGTTTTTCTGACCCCAAGATTTAACTGACCTCTGCAATTCTGTAGTTGTAATTCTGAGAGAGTCTATGCCAGTCAAACTATCCTTTGCACCATACAAGGGCTGTGTTTGCAGACATGTCCTCTTCCAGGCGGATTTTTTAACACCTCTGCTATCATTATTATATCCCTAAAAAGTCGGTCGATATGATATATAATAAGAATCCATCAAGGAGCTCTATCTTGCTTCTATCATAGTATACCCTTATATTAATCCTAAAGTTAATATTATACTCACTTTAAGGAGGTTTTCACCAAAAATACTATGGAAGAAATTTCACATTTAATTTCAGGGGTTCAATCAGGGTCATTGCTTGTACAACAAAGTGTCAGGCTGGTACTACAGTTAGGATCCATAAACACGACTTCCAAAACGTCAGGTGAACCAGTCTCTTTACTAGGTATAGGCAGGACAATAATAACCAAGGGGGCTGGCAAAATACAACGTTTGGTACATGGGCAGACGTCAGAACCATAAATCACAGGGAACATAAAGAATCATGCTGGAAAGGTTGGCACAAGGGAACAACATGATCTGGCACAGGTGGTAAGGAGAGCACAGATTAAACACACTGGGAGGTTGGGATTAACAAGATGCAGGTGTTGACAATCAAACAGGACAATCAGAGTGGAGGAGCAACAGTAAACAATCTGAAAAATAAACAACTAATTACAAAGCATGACAGCATGACACAAAGGGGATTCAGGTCTTTTCGGGGACATAGCTTTGCTGGTTGGGACGACAGCGTAGGTCTAGTTCTTCTTAATTATTGATCTAACTGTGAAACTGATGTTTTTAAATGTTGAGATTTGTCAACTCTACAACTTTTCTCGGCCCACCATTGCGTGTTTTCTCTGGTCTTTCCCATAGTGAAGAATGTAAGAGAATAAGGCCTGTGTCACATCATATTTATGCCCCTGGAAAACTGGAAGTCATTGCCATCACTTAATAGTTCCTAATCAAACCTTAAAATATAAAACAGGACTGGAGATATGGATATACACAATAAAAACTTTTTTTGGATCTTATTTTATTCATTAGTTTTTACTAACAATTCTGGCGGGTATTGTATATAACATCAAAATTTATAGAGAAAATCCTCAAATGAAGATGAAGCTTTCAAAAACATCCCCTTTCCTCACTTAATGAATATCTTAACTTCATGTATTGTGTATATTTTAATAGTCTCTAGAACGGCAGATTTTTGGGTTCATTATTTTATCTTTCAGGAAAGCTTTTCTTTGGAAAATATGCAGGAAGTGTAGAGTGGTGATTAAAAATGTATCAGAATAAATAATCAGGTGAGTAAGCAAAGCTATTTTCAGTTATAAATAAGAATAAAAAATGAATTCTTGAGAAATGCCAAATTACATTCCCAGCCAGCCTTTATTTATTTATTCAAACTAAAACCAGCTCAGTTATTACTGTATTTGAATAAAAGCTTTAATTTGACAACTTTAAGACCAACTATATTTGTTTATGCTTTGCTTATGCTCAAACGGTGCTGAACCGTCACCCCAGAATCAATCTTTAGTAGGAATACATAATGAGTAAGGCCTAACAGACACAATATTGGTCTTTGGTTGCAGAATAACCCCTGATGACTACTAATCATCTGCCCTTTTCTGATGCCTTCTGTAAAATGTATATTCAGCCTGCACTCAAAAATAGTAAATACTTAAAAAGAATAAAGTAAAGTAAAGTATTTCCAGATGATTAAAGTTATTTCAAGTTCATCAAGTAATTATGCTGGTTTATATCGACATATTGGAGTTGGGTCAACATCATTTACTAGGGTGGATTCAACTTAATTTCTAAAAGAAGGTCGGACTCTATTTAATTTTGCTGGTCCAACTGTTGGTCCAGTTTATCTAAGACAGATTAATTAATTTAGCCACACAGAATAACTACATGCTGAAAGGATTAAGTTGAACCCAAGAGAGCCTTCAACTCTGACTAATCGACACAACAGAGGGATGTGTTTGTGCTGGTAGGTGTGTGGGGCAATGGGGGCAGGAATGTTTTGCTTTATTCTTACTTGAATTTGCTGTGATCACATAGTTTTGGTTCAAATTTTACATGTTCTTAGGAAATAACGCATTCTTGGTTTACATTTAACTTTTATTCAAAAATAATTGTTGTTTACTAATTTTGGTGCACACATCACAGTTAAAATGCTGTCACTGTCATTTATGTAATTAATCTTGCATCTAATACTCTTTTTCATACTAAGCTCCATCTGGCAAAAGACCTCCTCAAAGGAAAATATTGCCTTCTAAGCCCAACCCACAGGAAGTGGAGGATCAACTTAGTGTTAAGTTGATTTGGGGATGAGTTGTTATGTGGTAAATATGTTTAATTTACTAGTTATGTTTCTTAATTTAAATATTTGTAAGATGAATAGGTGTTCAATGTTAAGTCCCAGCTTAACATTGTGATATTTGGACTATTCCATTTTATAAAAACCCATCGGGTCCAATTAATTCAAGAAACTTTTCTCCTTTACAACCTCGCCCTACCGCAATGTCTTTGATCCCTGACAGAACCCAATCATGTGGAGAACTATTTCCATGATTTAATAACATTACTCCAAAGAATAATTGTTGACTGCGAATAATGTGAACAGTAACATCAATTTAAGTTTTGATAAAGGTTACATCAAGTGTGAACACAAAGCAATCCAAACATGAAAACTCAAACTTGGGAACTCGATTGTATCAGTTCATAATGATGGAATCTTGATTGGAGAGCCAGACAATTTCCTTTCATTTGACTGTGGCTGGTCCCAGCTAATGAACCTTTTAGCATAATAGTCACTCACACCAACATGACCTTTGCTGAGGTTACTAGATAGGTTAGACTAAAATCAACACAAAACACGTGACCACATATTTTTTCCAACTATGTTACAGTAGCATTATTTTGCTTGAATACATCCAATTAAGGGTAAAGGGTTTCCCTGTTACAAGCATTCCTCAAAAATTGTCCTTGACTTTTAAAGTTACATTTAACACATACATTTTTTTTTTTAAATAATGTATTTCATAATTTCCAATGTAATGAATGAGTGTCTTTCTTGTTGAAGAAATGAAATGAATTGTAACCCTCGGATTAGTCCTTAGGGACCCACAGGTGGGCCAAGATTGGCTCTATCTGAATCTAATTTGCATATGTGATCAGGGACGTAATCGTCCTGATTCTGGCCTGAGATCTCTAAAAGTTCAGATTTTAGTATTTATCCAGTGTGCGTGTAATTAAAGCCTCACATAATTTCCACTAAGGATGCGAAAAGTGTACTTGTGTCGACGTTAGTCAAGACAGTGCACATGTCAGGAGGACGACAAAGTCAAGCCACCTCCGATGTGATTACAGGTATGCAAATAGATTTTTTATATTAATTCTGACTGTAATGTATGGGGATGTTGCGCAGCACCATTTGAAAGCCCTTTAAAAGCGGAGCTCCCCGAGGACAGGAAAATCTCTGAGTGTGTGAATGTGTTGACACTTCCATTTCTGTTTGTGTGTGTGTGTGTGCGCGTGTGTGTGTGCCCTATGTTTGTCGCGCACCGAGCCCAGGGACATCAGCAATGCCACTACTGTCCCAGTTTCTCACATCCCTCTTAAAAAACATGTTGATTCAGACAAACCTCCTCTTCCTCCCCTGTTCCTCTCACCCACCACACACCTCTAGGGATGGACTGGAGGAGACATGCAACCACAGCAGACGTTCATCACCCACAGCCAGGGTGTTTGATTTACCAATTCTTTTCTTTTTTTCGCGCTTACTTTTACCATTCCACATCATCTCTTTTCCCAACTGGCTTCAGCAAGAGACGACGAGGAAACTTGTCAATCGAAACTGCTGGAGCAAGCCTGTTTCTTGTGTGTTATTTGAACTAGTCAACTACAAGGCAGATGTACATTCTCAGGAGAAATGGTGGGTGTATGAACACACAATAGTAGCCAGCAAAAATCACAAATCACATATGTCGCGTCTATCAGTAACTGCTGCTGCAGTACATTCCTTCTCACAACATAAGGAAGGGAGTAGGATTGGGAGTGTGTGTCTCAAATGGCTTCACCACAGTAGACACAGTCACCAAAGCAGAAGGAAATGGAGCGACCAACAAGCGTGAGCTGCAGCAATAGAGCTCTAGAGACGTTCAATCTTTCATCAATTAATCAAAATAAGGTGACATAAATTGAGGATTAAAATGTGTACAATTTTCCATTAAAAAAAGTATTGTTATAAAATTTCTGAATAAATACTCAAAGTCATGATTGGTGATGATTAAGAGATCCTCTTGATTGAACTCCTCAAATTAAATGTGAAGTTATGTCTGACATAAAATAAAAAATAAATAAATAAATGTTTTTTTGGGAGGGAACAAAAATGTCCCCACAGTGAGTGAAATACGAACTGTTAGAGTAAAATATGATAAACACAAGATATATCTCCTGAAGTCGATTCATATTAAATAAATGTGGACTAAATCAGACCCACGCTTAGGAAGTTATACTAAAAAAAACAGTGTTTTTCATATAAAATAAGCTCCCTCTAGTGAGTATAATATGATCACATGACATAATCACGCTTTTATATATAATCCAGCGAAGGAGATGATGACAATGCTGGGTAGCTGTTTTGTGTTTACAGAAACGGAGGATCATACCTTCCATTTACCATGTGAAAAAACTACCTACTTGACACGAGCTTGACACCCTGGCATTAAAAGAAACATGATGACCCGACGTCTGTAACCGCCGAGATGTAAGTGGCATTGCACAAGTATTCCATTAAGGGGATTCAACTTGACAGGCAATGGAGTCAATACCGCTGGCTTCAGGTCAATCCGAAAAGGTCAAGGAAAGGCGGCTTGCGACTTGAGGTTTACAGCACCCTGTCCACGCCTGGAACTCGACACTTCCCAAGGTAGAGGACTGAATGCTCGCCCCGCTTGGACTCCTCCGAAGGGGGAGTGAACCCTCCTCAACTGTGGCCATACGTCACCTACCGAGTTGAATTCCCTTAGTGGACTACACCTACCTGAGTTTCTCACACTATACGAGGAACGAAGCCGCCAAAATAGCGCTACCAAAATGCAGAACAATTTTAATATTGGTAATCATCATTTGACCTATAGTTTTACAGATTAAATAACAAAAATTACGTTTTTAAAAATATATATTTCTTTGCATACATATATGTGTGTATCTATGTATATAGCTGCATAGCTATATTCCCTATATAGCTATATATATATATAGCTATATATATATATATATATATATACTACGTAAAGGAACCTCATTTAAGATTACATCTTTTTTGATCCCTTTTTTGCAGCAAGATTTCAGAACCTCATTCCAAGCTCACTGCAAGCCTCATTGTATATAGATCTATATCCTGTTTCTGTGAGTGACTGTGAGTAAGTATCTGAATGTGTGTGTGTACAAACATATGAATCACAATTTAAAGATAGCTAACAAAGTAGGCTACCCCAAGCAATAGTGTTGGCAGGCTTCTTTTTAACATTGCTCTGGATTGAGAGATCTTGTGTGTAGATCTCTTTTCCTCATTCTTGCATGTGCAGTCATGGATACCGATATGTGTGTGCCCCTTCTGGCACAGCAGTAGATTGCTGAGCAGACAAATGTGTCCATCAGCCAGAGACACTGGGCCTTCAACTCTGACTAATCGACAGAGAGATGTGTATGTGCCATAGGTGTGTGTAGAGTGCGGGGAGGGGGGCAATGGAGGCAGGAATTGAGTGAAGAAGCAAATTAGGACTGTGAGGTCTAGAAAGGGTTAGGTGAGGGAGTTAAGCAAGACCGGAAGAGAGAAACACGGGGAGACAAAGAGAATATCCGTACCGAACTGATAGTCACGATAGCGCGGTGACCTGAGGACCCTACGCAATAATGGGCCGAGAAGAAGACGTGAGGGTCTGACAAAACCGAGAGGAAGTCCAGACGTAAATGACAAAGTGCAGGGATTTCAAAACAGGGAATAACAGGTGGGGTCAAGAGAGAGGAAATGAAGAATTATAGAACGAGGAGGGAGGACAAAATGAGAGGAGAGTACAGAAGAGGCAAAAGAAACTTGAATGTGAAGGATCCAAACAAACACATGTATCCGTTTACCTGGCCTGATCCACACCCAACCTCGCAACAAAGTTTTGTGGAAATTATGTGCGTGAAAAGGGGAAAATGTTTTGTAATGTCCAATAGTGGAAAAAAAAATCATGGATCTGTACTTTTGTTTGGACCTGCACCAAAATATGATGGATTCTCTCCTGACTAATGTCTAGTAGGTTGTAGATAAATCTACTGTAAAATTAACGGGCGAAAATAAAACTGCTGTTTAGCGTTACTTTGTAGTCCTAGGTCATTTTCACACCTGATAGTCTGTTGTACTAGGTTCGAATGGGGGATGAAATTTATGAAAATTTCCTTCTGGTTTGGTCTGGCTTTCATACTGCACTTATGCCAAAAATAATAAACCTTCTGATGAACGTCACGCAATCAAAATGACTGCTCATCTGTGACCGCAGGGAACCAATAGATACAAAAGAAGAAGAAGCAGGAGAAGGAGAAAAAAACGCTCATCTATTGGACAGAAAAGGGAACCGAAATCTGGCCCCTTTCGCAGGCTTATGTCCTGTTATAACCTGGGGACCTGATGTCATTTGTAATAATAATAGAGGACGTTTGTGATATTAATCCAGTGTGAATGTGCCATGCTTGTTATATGTCAAGTAAAACTTCCACTGCAAATTACCTATCATATTTCGCCAAAGACAGAGGTTAGGTGATAAGAGTTCCAGCATGTGGGCTCCCGTCCGGTTGAGGATGTTGGTGCCGCCGGTGATCTCTACCGGCCTGCCCGTCTGTCTAACCACCAGAATCCCTTCCCTGCCTGCCAAAACCCCTGTGCGTCATAGGCGCTGACAGCTGACCTGGTTACAGCAGCAGATATTCCACACAGCCTTGACTTCATATCTTCATGTCAGTAAATTCAAGTGTTGCCTCATTCCATGCAAATGCATTGTATGCTCCACGATGTGGGGGTGTCATTTCTAGTGTTTGGTGACTTTTTATTTCAGTGCATCATCCCCCTCAGCTTTGAAAGTGGGAGCTCCTGACTGGTTTGTGTGTTCACTGCTACTGTAGAGGAGTTAACCTTGCTCACGGTTCAGTATAATTTCCAGTCTTCATCAATAGGTGGTTTAACATGCACAGCCTAATATTTTTTAAAGAGATGCCTAATGGCATGTAAACACCCCTTTCCGAAAGAAACGTCCCTTTTTGATTGAGATTTTATTATTTTGCGAGGAGGTCGTCTAATTCCTTTCGAAGAGCCTTACCGATGTACAGTCACTACATGTTAGCACTGTTTCGGAAAGCTCTCTGTTTGAATTGTATCTGATTATTTGCAGTGTTGTGATTTAATACTCTGGGTTTTTTTCAGCACCACGACCTATTTTAAATATGGCGACTTCAAAACAGTACCGGTCCAATTCCAAGAGTCATCTACTCATTGCAATTTTGAAAGAGTTTCACATAGTTGGATGGTTAGATGGATGAAAAGTCACTTCCGCGCATTCCCTCTTTGTTTTGTTCTTCTTCTGGGCGCTTGTTGGCGGTTGGCCCGCAGCTAATCGAAGCATTATCGCCACTTTATGAACTGGAGTGTGGATCATCAGCGCATGTCAGAAAGCTGTTTCCGAATAGATGAGTCGATGCATGTGAACAAAAGGTCTGAAAAGATCACAGGTCATGTAAGCAGGTGACCGACATTGCAATTCCGAAAGGTATAATTCGGAGAGGAGGAAAGTGTCATGTAAACCCAGCCAGTGTTTCTTAAGCTTAAGCAATCTGTGTGCGCCTAAGAGGCAAACGCGTCTTTTCCTTTTAGACACTGTTCAGCTTTTGACAGCTCAATGATATAAAAAGTGACAGAACGATATTGACCTCAGCACATCTTTCCATAATCATTTTCTGTCAGGAGAATATTTCACAAATTAAACATACAAACCTTAAGTAATGGTCATGCCTTTTCATATTTTTAAACTTTACAAATAACATCAACCAAACTATTTAGCTTTGCCTTCTGCTGTTATTAATTTTATACATATTTATTTTCTAGGGTTTCCATGGAAACCAGCTTATCTCACAAACCGTAGATTCATAGGTTTTCCATATAAATAACGTTCCTTGATAGTTAGTTATTGCCTTTTAGTGGTATAATTTTTGTAAAAGTTGATTTCATTAACAATCGAAAGCAAAACATTTTTTTTCTCCAGAAAAGCCAAAGAACTTCACCAGATTCGTTATTCAGTATTTACTGATTAGGTAGGTTATGAGTTCAGCTTGTAAATGTAACAGTAATGCTGGCATGACATCTAATCATCAGCTTCCCAGAATAATAATAGAGGATCTTATATCACAATGTCCTTTAGTCGGAATAACATAAATGCCTTCCCGACAGCCGATGGATTCCTGCATGACTGTAAAACATGCTTATACTAATAGGATGTCATGAGTCCACCTGGGTCTGACAGCTAGAACAAAAAGTCTCATTATTTCTTCAATGAAATTAAGCAGTATGTGATTTAGTATTAATAAAATGATACACATATAATGTGACAATTCATTACCTACCAATGGAAGGAAGGCTAGGACATACACTAATGAATCTATTACAAGATCATTTTATTCTTTATAATCTGTGTTTTTATCTCCTGGTGACCCTTTTTATGTGAGACATGGAAAATCCTAACGCAGTCATGATAGGCAAAGGAAAAAGGTAAACCGAATCTTTGAATTAAAGCAGATAAGCTCATTTTAGACAGGAAATGGCAATTTAAGAAACAACAAAAACAATTATGAATGGTACCACCTTACAATAAGACTACCCTCATAAAGGATTTATAAAGGGTTTATAACTTTTATAATTCATAAATGGTTTTTAGCAGTTATAGGTAATAAATACTCCATAAACCACTGATAAACTATGATAAACAGTAACGATATTTGGCAAGAAACAGCTCACTGTCAGAGTTTATATCTAACGAGTTATAGCAGCTTATTAATGATTTATTAAGTGTTCACAAACAACTTTATAATTATGAACAAGTTATAAACCATTCATAAACCCTGTATAGTGGTAGTCTCATTGTAAGTCGGCACCTCTGATTGTATCAAACTACAACAACGATTAAGGTTTTATTTATCTGACATTGAAAATCCCAAGAAAATAACATAATTTGGAATTAAATGATTTTTGAGCTTCCTTTGGAATATTGGAAATAATCTGTATCTCCAATTGTGATTCATTATCACCTTGTTTCTGTATAATAAAAGACAGAAGAAAAGTACTGCAGGCTACTCCTAGTCGGAGAAATCTTTAAGCTTTTCTACCACTGGATTCACCAAAGCCATGCAGTTAATTAATGTGATTGGTTGAAGGTTTTCAATCACATGACAAGTTGTTTTTTTTTGAAGTACTTGTGTTTTACATTGTCCGAGGATGACTTCCCGCATTATCATAGAGACAGTATGCAGCATTTGAGGTTGGCCCTTTTTAGGAAACTGTTGCCTTTTTACTCTTCCTGCAGACAGAGAACATTATTACCCTTCATGACTTTAGTCCTAGTGAGGGCAATTCCAACAATCACTCTCTGTTTAGATTCTGTTTGTCTCTCCACGTGTTCATGAACAAAATATCTATCTATCCAACTGATAAATGCTTGCTCTTTGGTCCTTAGCAGGTAATGGACAAGTACATTTTCGAGCTTAATCGCTGAAAAAAGGTGGTTGAAATAATGGCAAATAGCTACAATCATATAAATGTTTAATCCAGAGCTCTTTAAATGATTTAGCCTCTCTAGTATTGACTTACTGTGCTAACAAAATCACAGACCATACACACATTGTCAATTAGCATACGCAATGCCCCTCTGACATTAAAACCGGTGATGAAATACATACATAAGAAAGACAAAAAGCAATAGTTTGGCCAAATACATGAGTTAGGGAAAAGTAGTTTCACAAACATAGCTTGTTTTAAAAAGTAAAACAAGACTGTAAGTAAAAACAGTTTCATTGTTCATGGAGTTATTGAAAACTTGTTTGTCCCAAATTAGAGACCTCAGCAATCATTAGAAGTGGCATCGTGATATATTAGCATAAGACATCAAACAGGGATGTAAAAGGGAAGAAGAATGTGTGTTTGGATAGTTTAATTGGTTAAAATCTTGTGCAGATATGAAATTGAATAATACATGATAAACTTTTTATATTATTTCTAATAGCACACTGAAAAATATATTTCATTTTTTAAATAAGCCATTAATGTGACTGAAATAAAAGAAAAGAA
>VRLP01009667.1:0-12014 GCA_009660295.1 Lophius piscatorius
CACACACACACACACACACACACACACACACACACACACACACACACACACACACACACACACACACACACACACACACACACACACACACACACACACACCCAGACGCATCTCTCTTCACCAATGGACAACGTACATCAACTGCCCCGTTGGCCACCAAGTGAACAAAATGAAACCACAACCCTTTGTTGCGTCATAAAACAGCTTATTTTAATCCATGACATGTAGAAAAACAAGTTTATAAAATATACCATTTTTTAAGATGTTTGTCTTTGGGATCCAATATTAAATATTTACTAGGTAATTTTTTATGAGGTCTGTATTTTTAGGGAAGTTCCTGTTTCTGGATGCAGGCTACATCTATGTATCTTTTAATATTTATATATAATTTAATTCTGACAGCAGCTTACTACTGGCTCTAATCACGACACAAAGCATGCTCTGTAAATGCATTAGATGTCATTACTGTTGAGAGACTGCTTCTATGGGCCACACATACATTATTAAGAGTTTTCCCCACCTGCTGGCAGAACCATTTAGCACAAGTAAAGAGCAGATCGGAGAGCTGGAATATTCCCTGTATGCCAAGCAGAGCAAAGACTTAAACACTTACTGTCACTGGACATCTCCCTTGAGCATCATAGAGCATACTGTATTTATTTACAACTCACATACTCACCGAAAGAAAGCATCTATTCATGCCAAATCTAAATGCTCTACTCAAAGCATCTTTCAATAGCCTGACGGACAACCTTAACAAAATCCATAAGAGATTTCAGTTCTACATCATTACATGACAGTGTAACGCTTAAATCAAAACTTCAACCGTAAGTACCATTATTTTCACCAGGATAGAATTGCTGATTCACACTTTCTGTATAACTTTACGAATATTGTTTGCTCATAATTAAACAATATAACTATGCAACTAAGTGCAGCCACTCTGCTTCATTAGAGGTGGCCGATTAAGAAATTAAAAATAGTCCATAAATTAATTTTACATAGAATGTACGGAGATTGTTCATTCATCTTAATTTCAGGAAGGGGCGTAAAGAAACACTACATTTAAACTAACACCGACAATAATATGATTCTAGTTACTGCAGAAAAAACCTTCGCATTTGTAAATATTTAATACATATTATAAGATCTATACTCCCAGAGAATATTATACAACATACTTTAGCTGGTCATTAACAAGCAGGTGAATTTTTACATTCTAAAATAATATACTGTAAGAACCAAGAGTGCCACAACATTTGTATTTTACAGAACATTTGCTATGCTGAGAGAAAAAAGAAAAGCTTTGGAGAATATTTTTAAGGAGATGAAGCTGATAAATTATGATCTCTAGACTCCTCTTCAAAACTCATATCTGAGACGATGCCTTAAAAATAAAATGTAATGGCAGAGAGGATTCTGGTAGAAATGCCCTAGTACTTGCATACCCTGCATGGAAATTTCGATATTGTCAAGACAACTGGACCGAACAGAGGGAGGACAAAAATCCTATTAAACTAACAGAACTAAGGTGAGAAATTTACATTTTTGAAATGTCACATTCAACACCACAATGCAAACACCAACGAGAACAAGCACAGCTTGAAAAGAAATCAAGCCTTCATGAAATCAAGCAGCACACACATAGTGCACTCTTAAGTGATCTTCTAATAAATAAATAAATACTCTTGTCTTCATGGCTTTCAATCAAATGTGGCACCAACACAATCATTTGGTCTGACAAGCACCTATTTTTCATTCAATAATACTTCAAGGGCAGTATGATGGGGAAAAAAATGCAACCTAGAGCAAGCTCTACCAACTGCTATACTTTAGTAGGTTTGTTTGGGTGCCTACAAACACCTATTAACCAGAGTCCATGCAGGCCGGAGCATAGAGGGTGTTTACAGCTGTGTTGTAATATGTAATACTATTTGTTGTTTTAATACCGAGACACCCTGACAGAAGTGTGTTTATGTGGTTTTAGAGGATGAATATCTTAATAACTTTCTGAATGATCTTCCCACACCCTGGACAAGGAGCTTGGAATTTGTGTAGCCTCCTCGCGCATGGGAAACACGTTAGCAGGTGAGCCGTACGTCCATGGACTATATTCCCATTGCGTGGCCGCACTCGACAGAGCTTGCAAGGTTCCAAGAGTGCCTCGGGCCGAACTTCTTCTAATTCCATGCCCAGACTCTCCTGACTCTCCCCTTCTGAGAGCTGCTCATTCCTGTTGAAGCTGGAGAGCCACGTCCCCTTGCCTTTCGCTGTGCCCATAACGGGCAGAGGTCGGTCAGCTGTTGAGTGGGAGGGCAGGATGATTGGGTCAGAGACAGTCCTGCTGCAGTCTGGGACATCAATGCCTGTGTCACTGTCGTCATCATCGTGGGTGGTGACAGAGCTGCATGCTGGGATGTCAGGGACAGAAAGGGAATGGACGAGTCGTGGGACGTCTTTGTACCAGTTCTTACGTAAAGCCCAGCATCGAACGCAGTACCTCTGGAGAGGTGTGTTGTATTTCTTGCACTCTGTGCACTGCCACGCGTCCTGAGGGTTGAAACCGAATCAAGTCATACATCTGCATTTTCTAAGGATTAATCTACAACCCCAACAAAATAATTCTACAATATACCTCAAGGAAAAAATAGATTATAAAAACCTGTGTTGAGATCTCTGTATCAGTGTCATCGCTTAAACATTGCGAGTCTTCATCTGGCTCCTCCTGCATCTAGATTAATGTAAAAACATTTGAACAAACATCTCATGAAAAACCGCAATAAAAAAAAAAGAAAAACCTCATTTGATGGCATGAGCCCAAATGATGCCAAAGTGAACCTACTTTCGGGAAAAAATTCATACCTCATCTGACTTCTCTTCCTTCCCTCCATCATCATCCTCAGGTGGAGTTTCTCCTTCTCCTCCGCTCCACTCTTCCAGTGCAGTCTCTTTCATTTCCACGCTCACCTGTTCACTCTCGCCTTCGGTCAGGAACCACAAGTCGTCAGTGGTGTCTGACACGATAGCCGTGTCCTCCTCCTGTGCAGGAGACAGCTGACACATCAGTCAGACGACCACTGTTATAATCCAACCCTTGCAATTTGTTTGGTCCATGTGCTTTGTAGATCTGACCCAGCTACTGCTAGAGGCATGAACTTAACTTTCCAACATAAAATGCGGCACCTTACTTGGTTTGTATGGATGTCTGTGGAGCCATTGCTTCTGCGGCTGTAGTTGCTACGGAGATTTCCCAGAAACCACCAGGGCAGACCAGACAAGTCCCACTCGTCCAGGGAAACTTCCAGTTTGGGCCGTTTGCAGGCTGACCGTGGCAGGCCCTCAATTGAGTCTGTAGAGGTTTTGGACAGCTACGGTGAGAAACTTGAGTAAATCCTGTGCTGAGCATACTGTGGAACATGGAACAGAACCCTTGCTAACCATCGTCTGGCTCACGAGGTCGTCTCTGAGAGGGAGTCTGCAGGAGAGGCCCATCACTGACAGCCTCCAGCCCTGCTTTGACCACTCCTCTCATCTAGAGAGGGAAAGAGGACAAACATTAGAAAAAAGAGCCATAACTGTGTACATGGAGGACTCACAGTTCTTCTTCAAGATGGCCTCTAGGTGTGGGGTTGTGATACAGGGAACAGGGGGGTTGGGCAATTAGGGTGAGGGTCAGAGGGAAGGAGGTAAAAACCCTTCTAAGGAGATTTATACTCAAACACTGCAGTGTCACAAAAAAGTAAAGGCAGATAGGAAAAGCTATTGTGCTAATGAGCAAAGTGATGAAACTAGTGAATCAAAATTAATTTTAAGACGGTGGTTATTTCAAGTATTATTCTAAATCTTTGGATTTATTACTTATTCTAATATATAACGGTAGATAAAAATGATCTTGAACTAAATACATTGATGAAAAGTTAATGACCATTACGTTTATATAAGAACGTGATCCAAAGCAACAATAAATTGCAAAGATGCTATCCAATGTTTCAAATTTATCACCATTAATCACAGCTTAGATACAGAATACATACTTTTAAAATGTTCTGCGAGTTTGTTGAGATATTAAATTTTGACCTGATTGTCACTGGACAATGATAAGACAAAGTTTTTCAAAAAAGTGGTTTTCAGATGGTTCTTGGAGACGTATTTTGAGGGGATCTGAAAGAAGGTGTAGGAAGACTGGGGTGGGTGAAAGGGTATAGGGTGATTGTTAGGCCTGTGGTTAGAACAGGAGCTGTGATCCTCCAATTCGGGGCAGAGAAGAGAACTCGGAGACAGACAGAGAGGGTGACTCTGCCTCCCCATCCACTGGGTGGTGCTGGTGGATCACAAAGAGCCCTGAAGGCACCACCAGACCAAACAAAGGATGGAGTAGTACAGAGACGGTGCCACTCTGTACAGTTGGACAATAAGGAAGACAGCAGACCTTAATCAACCTCTTCATTACACACAAAGAGACAGCAGCTCGTTTTCTTGCTTTTCTATTTTGGAAGTCCTATTAATTTGATAGAATTAGGCCTAAACTCATAAAATAACGGGGGCTGTATTTGGGAATAGAGCCGTATGGACTTGTTGAGCTAGGCAGGCACTAGGTAGCCTCAGAAAGGTTATCTAACTTGTGCTGGAGAAACTTGGAGTGAGGACCGCATCTTACAGTTTACACTGAAGGAACAGGTAGCTGTGATGTAACTGATGAATTTTTCAGAAGCCGGTTGACAGAGCTCACTTATTTGCCATGACAAATTTTACTTATAACTTATGTTGCTCCTTACAGTGTCTATGAATAAGTTTTCTACACGGGAGCCTTCAGTAGCATAACAGTCTCAGAACTAAGGTCTTTAACTAGTTCTTTGAATCCCTGCCCTTTACAAAACTGTTTGGTAGGATATTGCTCTCACTGATGCAACAGACCAATCGGTTGATACCCATATCCTGGTGTGAAGCGTGTCTTTCATTTTGTTGAACGATTTTTGTTTTTGTTGATAATTGGCGATTTTATGGGGAATTTGGTTGTTACATGCTTGTCTTTCATTAAAATATTTTTGGTACCATAGTTGTATTCAACCGAAAGTTGCCACAGAGACCAAGGGAAAATTTTAATTTTAACAATTTGACCGAAAAAATATATCTATGCGATTGCCTAATATACATTTGCTCATCAGCCTAGCACAAAGCGTGACGATCCTGTACCTATTTAATCACAAGCTTTGTGTGTAATGAGGTGAGAATGATTTTGGTCGCCATTTCTCCTGGGCACCATGCTTCGGCTTTACCTGACCACGATCCTCCACTCCGACCTCTACACATTCACGGCCCATAGAAAGATTCTCTGCAGCGTCTGCATTTCAGATGAGACACAGTAACAGAAAACAGGACACCCCCACCCTTTAATTATGATTTAACAGACTATTTCACTCAGGTCCTTTGCTGTAGCTTTGTGGAACAATCCAGAAAATACCTTTCTGTTGGTTCCCACATCTTCAAAAAGTACTAACTATCACAGGCATACACCATATATGCAAAATGAAGAGTTTTTTTAGAAAATATAGAGGAAACTAATTAAGATGACTATTGTTCCAGGGTTGCTTCACAATATTTGTGTTAAAAATATGAAGGAAATGTCAAATTCAGAAACAAAAGAGAGAGAGGAAAAAAAAAAGTTGAATTTCCATTCGTCACAAACATACAATGTTCTAACTTTACAAAAACACACCCGATGGTAGAAAAAAGTTTGACATTAAAAATTAATAAAAATGTTTATAAAAGTGTCACTTACCAGAGGAACCAAGCACAAGTAAGTATTTCTTGAGCATTTCATACACTGGGCTGAAAGATAAGAATGTACGACTTCAGAGCGGAAAGGCTTATTTAAAATTTAAAAGTTTAAATGTATAGTCCAAGATTAATGGTCATTAATTACTTGTAAGAAGGTAATACCTTGGGTTTTTGACAGAGAAACTCTCCACCTCCAGGAGCTCACCCAAAGGATCATCCTGGCAGTGAACTATGTGCTGCTTCTGTTTGTCATACAGTTGCTTACCCATGATGTACTGACCCAAGTAGTGCATCACCTGCAAACAGGAAGAAAATAAAAGGATTTTCTTATCTCACAGACAAGACCAAATGTCAAAAGGGAACATATTGCGTACATATAACAACCCATCATACCGGACAACAGAACCCTTGAAAGGTCAACTCTCTAGTCAACGCATTGCTATTAGTTAGAAAAAGATCATGCTTACAAAGAAGGCTACACATTTAATGTGACAGCATATACAATTTTAAAAGGGGTGACCAGTGCAACCCCCCCAGACCGATTATCCACACAAGATACAACCCACTTTCAGCCATCATTGATCTGTACCTTTTAGTTTTTAAAGGGAGAGTTTTTTCTATTAGCAAAACATAAACAAAACAATTTCAACTCTGCAACAAATATGTACATGCAAGCTATGCATCTATATAACAATGACAAAGGCCAAACTGTGATGGCTAAATTACTTGCTCAAAGCATTTCTAAAACTGCCAAGCGTGTCTGGTGTTCCCAGTTTCTAGTAGTTAGTGCCTGCTAAAGTGGTCTCGGAAGGATAACTGGGGAGGGAAACAGTGTCAATGCTGGTTCTGACAGAAAAGCGTTAACACACAGGGTTCAGCAAAGAGCTGTTTTGGTGGCAACAGGGGGGGCTATACAAAATTAGTCAGGTGGTTTAATATTATGGCTTATCAGTTTCCTTCACATGTCAATTTGAGCCAATCCAGAGGAAGATTGAACCTTAGGGTCCTGTATAATTTGTTTAGTATAGTCTGCATGTGTGCAAAAATTAAGAACATATTGTGGCCACTTCAGTTGAGAAAGTAGAGCTGCCCTTGTCTGACAAATCACCTCTTTGAGTGTGAAGACCTCTTCCTGAGCTCCAGCTACTCGCAGAATCTGCAAGAGAGGTGCTTTTGGTTGTACCTGAGTGGGAACAAATTGGAGACAATGCTTTATCATATAGTGAGTAAGTCTATATTATGAGGTATATGTGTGATTTTGGACGATTGTATAGTATATAAGTAGTCATCATTGTCGTGTACCTGATTTCCCTCTCCCGGTAATGTCCTGCATGATGAGCTGGATGCCGGAGAATCGGCCGATAAGGAGCTCATAGTAAAGGAAAGTCTGGAATCCATAACGCAATGTTTACCGAACCAGCCTTAAAATGTTATCACACAATGCTTTCTTGACTTATATATTGTACGTAAGGTCGCCGGCGCCAACACATGTTTAACAATAGCAAGTTAAGGTTTCACTAAACAGCGCTAAATTCAATGCCAACGTCATGAAAGTCAAAACTGTATAGCAATGTCAAATTTCCGTCCGATCTTTTTGGATTGCGCTAAAATATGACAACAGTAACCATAGAGTCGAAGCGCCGCTCCCGCATTAACTTACTTTCATATTCAAATAACAAGCTAAAATCTCCTCGCTAGCTGAGCTAGCGTGTCGTTGGGTGGATGCATGCCACGTTAGAACAGCTGTGAGTATATCGTAGCCTGTGGATCAGATCATCTAGGTAGGCTTTGATGATTACAAACCTGCTGTTGGTACCAGCGAGTGTTCGTATAATGGAGGAGCTAACGTTAGCTAACAAGCTATTTCCGGACAGTACGCTCATTTAAAAATCCACTCACCGTGGTAAGTTGACATTACTTCAACGCTCCTACATTGTGCCATAATCCTTAACACGAGACCAACATCATGGAAACAGACATGCAACTCATAAACGTTGGGATTTCAAATAAAACTCAATTCTAAGAACAGGTTGCAAGTTCGTCCGAATATGGCTGCACAGCTTCCGAGTAAACTGCCACATTGGCCACGAGTGTGGCGCCTCTTACCGTTAGAAAATCCGTACTGCAATATACTACTAGTAAGAAAAAAGGAGTACTGCGACCTACTGGTAGAAAAAAGTGGTACTGCTACCCACTGATAGAAAGAAAAAATAAGCACTATCTACTGTTGGAGAAATATTACTACGGGAATATACTGAATAGTTCAGACACAGCACACTCACTGCCATGTCCAAAAGTTCTCCGATGACTCCGCTTTCGTCGGATTCATATCAGAGTGGAACTATCCTGAGTACCGGAACACAAACACAAAGTAAAGGACTTTGTGGACTGGTTTGAGGTCCGTAGGAGGTCCTCGCAGAACCCACCGGTGAACATCCAGGGCTTTGACATTGAAAATTTGAACTCCATACAAATACCTGGATGTTCACCGAAACAATAATTTGGACTGGTGGGACAACTTAAAACTTCAAATTCACTGAGGCAATATTTAAAGCGAGGCTCCACTCCTATGAGGGATATAAACTTTTGCATAGACACAAACTGAAACCATCAAGGATGTAACACTATTATACAGAATGATATTATGCTGCATCACAACTAGATATCACATATATCTCATAATAATGATAATATGAGATATTTAGATAACAGTCAATAATCCACAGAAATTAAAGATACACCAAAAACAATTCGACTCAACAAAGCTGTTCATAGATTGAATAAAAAAGTTCATCCTCCTGCCTCTCATTAAAACTAGCTGAATGACACTGGGTAGTCTGGACCAGGCACCAGTTCATCATATGGCCGACAAATAGATGAGCGTTATGGAGAATGAATGACACGATCTTATAGGACACCACTGTCTTCAGTTCCATTAGAAGATCATTTTACACCGACATGGACGTAAGTGCTAATAGTCTTTGCAGCACAGTGGTATTATTCCCGATAAGTTTTAACTTAAAATAACCGCTCAGCAGAGCCGTGTTTTGGAATGACCGCCTTCATACGAATTACTTACGCAATAGGAACGCGCTCAACACAACGAATTTGAAATCTGATTGGTTAAAAAAAATGTCACAATCATGGCCAGGTGACGTAGTTCCGGCTGGTAGTTGATTCTGGTTATTGGTTAATTTCATTCTATCGTGTCCATGTTTTGCATAAAAGTACACCATAGCCGAAAATTAATGAGTGTAAATAACGATCTTTTAATATGAAAATCAATTCTGGAAGAAAAATGCTGTGATGGGAGGTAATGACATTTCGATCCACCACTAGTACAGAGGGGCGGAGCTTTTGGAAGCTAACGGTGCTGGGCAGTGGGTGGAACCACCAACATTCTAGTCACAGCATCGCTACAGGTGGAAGCAGCACTAACCTTATTTACAGGCTTAAAATGTATGTATTATATATGTATTATATATGTTTATCTGTACATGACTATAAGATGTCCTATATAGAAATGTCTTCATTTTTATTCACCTTTAGAATATCTGTCTGTTGGAGCTGCTGTAACAAATAAATTCCCTTTTGGGGATTAATAAAGTTTCTATCTATATATTTATCTATCCATCTAGCAATCATAATATGAAAACTTTATTACTGAACATTAACATAAAATTACATGGAGAAAATCTTCTTTTCCCTACACTGCTTTTATCTTTTGATGTCATATTCAACTTTTATCTTTATCTTTTTTATTACTTTTATTGCTCCATGTTCATTCTCTTCTGTATTTGTATTAATTGTTACTTAGACTTCCTTGCATCTTTATCATCTTACTTTGTTCGATTTGCCGGTATTGCGTATCTTATGGTACTCTCATTTTTACATTTATTTTCATCTAGCATTTGTTTGGCCTTCTGGTACAGTGCACTCTGTTACATTGCTTTCATAGTTTCCTCTTTGTCAAAGCAAATTATAAACATTTGTTCATATGTGCAATATGTATTTAACTTATTTTCACATTATAACAATATGTTTTCATGTTATTATGGAATATGAACATATACGTAGTTATTTTTATGAAAACCTGGTAAGTTTTCTTTTTATAAGCTTGTAAAATGTGATATCTCTATATGTCGTGAACTTCTGTTTGAATGATGAAGCAACTGCAGAGAACAGATAAATTGAGGAATATGGCTGAATTACATTTTTGGATTATGTTTATTGCTTGGGTTGAGACCAGAGACCAACTTATGCCATTATAACATAAAATGTTTCTTTATATTTTCTGGCGATAGTTCTTATTATAGAGTGATCATGTAATAATCACAAAACCAAAAAAAAAAAAACACAGTTTGAGCGTTCCATTTGATTAAAAAAATTGCTTTTAAAGATTTTTATTTCACATACCGTATGAAACCAGTGACCAAAATGTCCATGAATTATGTAATGGTGAAATATTTGGATGCAATTACAGCAAAAATGAATTATTCCTTTATTTGCCTAGCGATCCCACAGCGGTGCTTTGAGAACCACTGGCCATGCAAACAGTAAAGAAAAACAGGATAAAACTATGATCACAACTTGTGACACTAATACTTTTTAAACATTAGCTGTATAAGGAGGACACAGGTGTAACTTTTCACAGATCAATACATACAGTGCAAAAATAAATCGTGGAATCCGGTAAACATCTGGATTTGATTTTACTAACACTTTTGTAAATAAAGGAGTATCAAGAATGTAATGTAACTTTTATATCTGACAAAGTACAATCAACAGAACTTGATTATTTGCCTCTAAAATAGGCCAGTTTATTTCAATAGCTTATTCACTGGGATATCATTGACTCAGCTGGAGAAAATAAAATTTGGTCATAAACTCCACACATATCAGAAGCCTTAATTCTTATATTGCAGATAACTGGACATACAAGCTAGCCACAAATTATTGGAAAAATTCACAAAAAAAAAAATTGTCTAGCAGGAAAACTGCATGGATATTCTACGTGGATATTCTGCAACATCTGTGAAATTATAAAAATGGGACGCACCAAAAAAAAAAAAAAATCAGGAGTTTTAATACTTGCCAATATTAACTTGAATAATAATATAAGTACACATTTGAAAATGTTTGCAGTGAAAATATGTATCTTAACAAACAGCACTTGATAATTAAAATGTCCCCAGTCTAAGTAAAACACCTGTTTATGTTTAGTATTCCTGCATTAAGATCATTAGACAAACGCATATTTGTATTGGATGATAAGCAGAAATATCAGTTAACAAAAAAATGGTGCATCCCATTAAGAAAAAATATCAGAAAATTCAAGTATAGGTCTTTAGGTTAGCATTACCTTAATACTAATATGATACTGGGCTAAGGTTAGTTAGGTTTCGACTCTACAACCTCACCTACAGTTAGAATACTAAAGAATAAAAGTGCCTGGCAATTATTCAAGTCTTTCATTACCACCATATATACAGAGAGCAGAGATAATTACTGGTAAGACTGCACTGTTTATAAAAAATATGCAGCATTTCAGTTCATCATAAACATTATTAACCTTGATTCCAAAAGTTACCCTTTATAAAAAACACTGCTATAGTTAATCAACATAATTTATCTGATAGTTAATAAGTCACAAATGCATCTAAAATAATGACTAAACCTCACTATTGTGGCTCTTCTAATCACCATTTAAATTAAGCAGTTTCGATTGGAAAATATAATTAAAATAACAACCTATTTGTTATTAAATTCATGTTCTTTTGAAAGTGACAAATTAGAAAGTAACAGTACCATACCTTATACATATACACACATTATATATACATATATATATATATATATATATATATATATACACATATATATATACACATATATATATATATATATATATACACACATATATATATATATACGTATATATATATATATATACACATATATATATATATACGTATATATATATACATATATATGTATATATATATACATATATATATACATATATATATATATGTATATATATATACATATATATGTATATATGTATATATATATACATATATATATACATATATATATACATATATATATATATATATATATATATATATATATATACATATATATATATATACATATATATATATAAACATATATATACATACACATATATATGTATATATACACAGATATATATATATATATACACATATATA
>VRLP01009668.1:0-12012 GCA_009660295.1 Lophius piscatorius
GGGGTGATGTGTTCGTGTTTACGAACTCTCATCAGGATCCTTCAGATGTTTTGAACATACTGAAGTCTTTGAAGCTGCTAATCTCTCACTCTATCAGAACCAGCAACTTACCATCAGAACCAGCAACTTACCATCAGAACCATCACCTTACCATCAGAACCAGCACCTAACCATCAAAACCAGCACCTTACCATCAGAACAGCACCTAACCATCAGAACCAGCACCTAACCATCAGAACCAGCACCTAACCATCAGAACCAGCACCTTACCATCAGAACCAGCATCAAGTGGGTCAGAAAACGGCATCTTGCACCTGATCAGTCAAAAAGTAAGAAACTAAAAACAAAACAAACAAACAACAACCATTACATTTAAAGATGTAAACATATTTTTCTCTAAATATTTAGCTCCGCCTCCTTATGCCACAACAACAGCCTGATTCTCCTGCGTTGTGCGATGAGGTGGAGACGACATGGACGTTTTAAGTGCTTTTATTACCGTGAGGTTTCCTGCGGTGGAACGGTGCTTTTATTTTGAAGGGGTAAGCGGATGTAGTCGTAAAGAGTTCTGATTTAAGGAATAATGAAGTCGGAGCGGTTCCACCCGTGACAACCATAGAGAAGTCTTTGTTTGCGTTCTTTTACAGCGTCACACGTGTAGGCGTGGTCTTGAAACCCTCCGGTTACATCAGTGGCGGCGACGGGATTCTGTGTCTGGACGCCGTCTGAGACAAAACTATTTTAAAATCATTAGTTCCCTCATCGGAATCCAAATCAACCTCCTCCAGTGAGTTTTCCAGGGATTCCAGCTAGCCGCTAGGGTAACGGGCTTACCGCTAAAGCTGAACATAATCCTTGAAACCCGCCTCCACATCCAGGTTTTGCAGTAATCCTAATTTCACCTGGAGACTTTTAGAGGCTATAAAATCCCTAAAAAGTGTTTTTAAGTGTTTCATGAGTTTAAAATCTTGGATTGGCTCTCACCCTTCTCCTCCTCACATTCAGAATCAACACGGACTCAAACTATCAACCTTCACCCCTCCTCCTCCGCCCCTCCCTCCCTCCGCCTTCAGAATGTCATCTCATCCCCTCAGCGTTGCGTCAGCGAATAGAAGCGAGCCTCCGCCGCAGCTTCTCACCCCAACGCCATTAATCATTTATTCTGACGGGTCGCTGACAGCGGTGTCGTAACCTTCCTCTAATACCTGACGGCAAGGAGAAACGCCTCGTGCCGTGAGCAGAATTCTAAACGGTCCACTTCAGACACGAGGAGCTCAGGGGCGGAATTTTGAACGGTTTTAGGTGGGGGGGGCCAGAAAATTCTGAGAAGGTTTGACTGAGACTCAGATGAAGGTCCGTAGCCCAGTTTAATGGAATGTGCTCTACAGTCTGACCCACAACACCTGTTCCTCCTCCGGTTCTGGTTGACTCTCCTGTGAGACCAGAACTAGCCGTGGTGCTGAAACTGGATCGTGTGAGTCTGGTTCCCTCTCAGACTCATTATGGTCTGTTGTTTCTGGTATATGTGACGCTTCAGGCTCGTCTGTGGACCATGTGCTTCAGTCACTGACTTCCTGCTTCCTGTGTATGCCCCGCCCTGATTGGTTGCACCTGTGTCTCATTATCAGACTCTGATCTAAACGCTTAAAGGTGTAGTCTGTAAAATGTTGTGTCTCATAGCGGGGAAGTTCCCGCTATGAGACACACGAGGCCTTCAGGTGTCAAAATGATGTCATCATCTGCGACAGGATCAGACGTTTCCTGTCGGGTGATGAGGGTCATTTTACTTTCATTTAGTCACTTAACTGTAGTTGTAGAGCCGACGTGTAGGAAAACAGCGCCAGAGAGAGACACCAGTGTGAATATAAAAGTCTTGTAAAATTTCCTGCGAGACACCGGAGGGCGGGGTCTCGCTCAGAACTTGTTGGGATTGACTGAATGCTTCACCACAAATACCGGACCTTAGCAGAACTTGGGTTGTCAAACTTGTCACATCACCAGCTACAACGTCTTATTCTCCTTCCTCCTCATCTCTTCCACAATAAAGATGTGCCGTCCTTCATCTGGGTCCAGATTCAAAACGTTTTAAGTGAAACCACACTCTGCTGGTGGTTCAGGTTCTGCTGAAGACAGAACCTGAACCAGACATTAATTGTTTCCCTCCACTTCTGGATATTTCCAGTTGGGCCGTCTCTCCCCGGAACGCCGTGGGCCCACAGATCGGAGCGGCGCACATTAGCAGCCGCGTATGCAGATCATGCAGCTGTCGGGTCGGGTGGGCGCTGAATACACATGGACCCTGATGAGGGAGCGCCGATCCAGCAGAAGCAGGTGTTGTGTTCGGGTTTATAGTTCTGTCAGGACCGGTGAGACTGTTTCATGTCTCTCATGAATGTGCAGCTATGAGAGACGCAGACGTTCTTCTGCTGCACAGATTCTTCACAGAGGACAGAACCAGAGCGACGGGTCGGGAGGAAGAACCGACTCTCTGGAGGACGGGATAAAAAAACAGAAAACATAAACAAGATAAAAGTGAAGAGAAAAAACCTTCTGTGTTCAATCCAGCAGGAGAAACCGCTGAGATACATTATTATTATATATTATATGAAGTTCTACACAGTTTCACTGAGTGAACCTGAAAGTATCTCGTAGTAGAAGTATTAAGATGGTAACGCATTTGTACATTTGTGTCCGTCACCCAGTCAGCTGTTTTTTATTGTCTGTCTGTCTATATGCCTGTCTGTCTGTCTATATGCCTGTCTGTCTTTATGTCTGTCTTTATGTCCGTCTGTCTGTCTTTTTGTCCGTCTGTCTGTCTGTCTGTCTATATGTCTGTCTGTCTGTCTATATGTCTGTCTGTCTGTCTATATGTCTGTCTGTGTGTAAATCCATTTGATGTTAGGTACAGATTCTCTTTAAGGTATAAATTAAATCAACATCCTCTGGTCTCACTGAAAGCAGCGGAGGACATTTCAAAGACTTTCCACTAGATGGAGCTGCTGTCCTGCACAACACCTCCTCCTCCTCCTCCTCCTCATGCCTCCACGCTGGTGGATGTTTTCTCTTTTTATTGCCACTTCTTTATGTTACGACCACAATCATCAGCTGATGCTTAATTGTGCCACGAGGCCGACGAGTGATGCTGAGCCTCAGAACTAAACGGGCCTGTGGGGTTCTGCTGCGTCAGAGTGATGGTGGACCGGTGGCGCTCTTCTTCCCTGGAATCCAATTTCAGAACCTCTGATGGCCTGTCAGAGCGATGCTAATTGCTCTCTCTCTCTCTCGCTCTCTCTCTCTCTCTCTCGCTCTCTCTGTGTCTCTCTCTCTCTCTGTCTCTGTCTCTCTCTGTGAGGGTCGCTCGCAGGACCTCATCGGGTGCATAAGCTCCACCAGAGCTGAGACACTATGTAGGCCACAATCTAGAACTTTGTCTCCAGACGCCACTAAAGTCTACGGACTGCACCTTTAAAACATTATCTGTTGCTGTCATTGAACATCCAGGACTTCATTCTTCTCATTCATCCTCACCTGCCTGAGTGTCTTCAGCAGCCAGGTCCAGAGAAGAGGCGTGACCAGAGCAGAACAAACGGGACTGGGATCTTCACAACATGTTATTCCACCTGAAAGGATTGTTTTCACAATATACGAGGAGCACACGGAGATTAGGTTCCCTCTGAGTCTGTAAGGAGGTTTCAGAGGGAAACCTCCCAACGGCCCCTGAGAAGAAGGACGAGGACGTCGTCTTCACACTGACAGCAGAAGGTCCTGCAGGTAGATGTTCCGCAGGTGGCTCCATCTCACCTGTTCACCTGTAGACTGTAAATAATTTAATAATTCCTCTGAATAAAAAGGACGATCAGCAGCAGCTTGGACCTTCTTAAAATATAAGGCAGCAAAGCCAATCAGCCATAACATTAACACCACCTTCCTTATATTGTGTAAATGTGGCGTTACTCTGGAATAATCAGGACGTCAAATTTGGTTTGAAGACTCGACACGTAATCACATGACATATGGGCCGAGATTAAAAGACACAAAAGTCTAACAATTATGTTAAAGGCATTGGCATTCATACATTCATGATGTCATAGACACACTAGAGCGCATTCATGATGTCATAAAGGCACTAGAGCGCATTCATGATGTCATAGAGGCACTAGAGCGCATCCATGATGTCATAGAGGCACTGGAGACACTCTATAAACTCTCTATGCTATAAACCCCGCCCACAGCCACTGAAATAAACTGTTCTTGTTTTGTCTGTTTTTCGGCACCGGGTCTGGACCAGCCCTGGAACCGCTCGGGCTAAAAAGAGATAACTGCGGGCAGAGGGAGGCGGGGCCACCTGTGGTAGAACCTCTGTAGAGTCGCTGGTGTGGATTCTCACCAGCAGACACTTTGATGGACGTCAGTAGATGGTTTTGAGAAAAGTGTGAGAGTCAAACACTTCAAGGACGTTCCATCAGGCAGGACAGCAGAGGGAAACATCCGTCTTCTGATGGAGGCTGGTGAGTTTAACAACCGAACTGAAGACGGAGAGATTATTTCTAATAAGTGTTGGATGAAAGCGTTCTGCATTCATTGATGATTTTCACCTTCAAATACATGTTTTAACAACAAAAGTTAAAATCCTCGTTACCTGTAACCTCACAAACACATAGAAACCATTTTTATGGTTTACGCAAACAGTTTGCGTTTTATGTTAAGTGCTCTTATTTTGAAGGGATGAGAGCGGATGTTGTCCGATGTGTTTTGAGTGTTTTGCTTTGATGAGAAAATAAAGTACTAGTGGTCTTCTTTGTGTTACACTACTACTATAATTTTAGGATTTTCTTATCGGTCCTTGTCTCTACATTCTGGAACCAAACAGAAACTTTCAAACAGCTTTTATTCTGAAGTCTAAGGAAGTGACAGAGACGCTTTAAGGAACCCGACTTGGGTCGAGATAAGGAGACTGGCACCTCCTGAAACGTCCTCCTCGTTCACTCCGCCGCTGCGAGCCTCTCAGACATGGCAGCCAATTTAAATACGAATCAATGTTGGTTAGACGGTCCGGAATGATGCGGCGCCGCTTCGCCGTGTGGCAACGCCGTTTAATCAGTTTCCTCTGCGGGTTCCTGTGTCCTACTTTGTAATTCCTGTACCTCATATCTACACCATATTAAAATACAGCGCCGTGAGAGGGAGCGAGCCGGCGCAGCAGGGGGCGCCACATCCTCCGCGGCGAAGAGATCGAAACCTTCTAGAGACGAGATCCAATCTCAGACTCCTGCTGTGTGTGTGTGTGTTTGTGTGTTTGTTTGTCTGTGTGTGTGTCTATATGTGTTTGTGTGTATGTGTGTGTGTGTCTCTGTAAGTGTGTTTGTGTGTGTATCTGTGTGTGTATGTGTCTGTGTGTGTTTGTGTGTGTGTGTCTATAAGTGTGTTTGTGTGTGTGTTTGTTTGTATGTGTGTGTGTGTGTGTGTGTGTGTGTCTGTGTGTGTGTCTATATGTGTGTGTATGTTTGTCTGTGTGTGTGTCCTTGTGTGTGTGTTTGTGTGTGAGAGTGTGTGTGTGTGTATGTGTCTCTGTAAGTGTGTTTCTGTGTGTGTTTGTGTGTGTGTCTGTGTGTGTGTGTGCATGTGTGTGTGTGTGGAGTGTGTTGTTGTTTGCGGGTCTTGAATATAGCGCCATCAGAACCGGCGCCGCTCTGCTGTCAGATATCAGTGATCTTAATGAGCTCTTCTCTGCCCTGAATGTTAAATCCTCCATTTACAGCGAGTCTCGGAGCAGAACCTTGAAGATCCCGGAGGAAGTTCTGCTGATGCTGACAGTGACTTTCACTCGGGGGGGGGGGGGATTTACTGCTCTTTATCTGCCGCTTACACTCACCGTCACGGCGCCGCGTTGCATCCATGTCTAATCCTCGGCTTTTTTTCCTGATTCAATTTCTTCAGACCATAAAATCTCATCCACGTAAAACTGAAGAAGAGTCGCAATGAAGAAACCGTCAAAGACTGGAGACACGGAGAGATGGAGGAAGGGTTGCTATGGTTAAAAGCATCATTAAACAACATGTGACCTAACTGGACCCACAGATGGTCAGAACAACGATCGCTTCATCCCAGATGGTCTTCAGCATCATCATCATCTGAACAAAACACAAACAAAGTGTCATCAACAGGAACAAACACGCTGCAAATATCACAACACATGAAGAAAACACGCTGCAAATACCACAACACATGAAGAAAACACGCTGCAAAGTATAAAAACTCCTGCAAAAAGTCTAAATGCACTAGCAAAAACACAACACATTAGAAAACATGCTACCAATACGAGCGGCCGCACAGACAGACACAGACAGACACAGACAGACAGACACAGACAGACAGACACAGACAGACAGATATAGACAGACAGATACACAGACAGACAGACAGACACACAGACAGACAGACACACAGACAGACACAGACAGACACAGATATAGACAGACACACAGACAGACAGACACAGACAGACAGACAGACAGACACACAAACAGACAGAGACACAGACAGACAGATACAGACAGACACACAAACAGAGGTGGTTACAGAGACAGATGTTTGAAGAGAAACAAAGAGAGAGAGAGTTTGAGGAAGAGTCAGAGGAGCATCGATGGCGAGGCGGTGAACAACGCGGCTGTTGTGAAATGAAAGCCGTGTCAGAGCGCCCCAGCAGAGCGACGCGCCCCTCCACTCTCCGCCCTGAAGGATTCTGGGAATACAATCTGAGCTGCTGCTCAGGGTGACAATGTCTAGACCTCTGTGACCACATCCCCCCCCCTCCCGTTAGAATCCAGGCAGCTTTTAAAACCTTCTGCCTGTGGATGAAGATGTGCGTCAGAGAAAACCTCAGAAGAACCTCGACCAGCAACAATGAAAGTTTCCCACAGACATAAAAGTCAGACGTCTGCACTTTTAAAAATAATCCTGTTCAATTTTTCAGTCTTTAATCGTCAAAGTTGAGTTTAAGTCGACTGAGAGACAAAGATCTGCATTTTCCTTTTATTCTGGGTGGTTTTATCTCAGTGGTTAAAGGGTCGTAGCCCCGCCCCTGACGTAACAACCCGAGGGTCCCTGATCTAGACCCTGGAACCTCGGCTGCCTCCTGCTTCAAAGGCTCCGCCCACTTCTTCTTAAGGGATGGGTCAAATGCAGAAGAAAATAGTATAGAATTATTAATATAGTTTTAGTATGAGGAAATAGCCACAGTTTGAACTACACTGTAAAACATTTTTTTATTTTTGATGAACTCCAAAAATTACTTCAACTGGTAAAAACTTAATCTGAATTTATTTTATTCCAGCTGGAATCTTGGAGATAAGGGGAGGAGCTTAGAGTGGGGCTGCTGTTCCGGAACCTTCACATGTGAAGGAACCTGCTGAGGAGGTCCATCATCTCATCAGGATCCTCCAGGACGACCCAGAACCCCCTGGAGGGACTTTAGACCTCATCTGGACCGAGTCCCCAACTAAAACCAGGCAAAGAAGCAAAAAACCCAGAGTGACTGTAAACTCAGACTTTTATTATCCAGACTCCTGTCTGAAGTGTAAAAACTGTTTTATCATTTGAAGAACATTCTTTGAAGACGAAACATCTTCATCACCCGTCGAATGAGGCAGTCAGGTGTTCTGACTCTTCCTCAGCCGTCCCCCCCCCCCCCCTCGATCATTAGTATGTTGTCTACAGCTTGTGAGCGGCGCCGATGATGCAAGACGACCCGGCGTCCGTTAAATACTGTTGCCTCCTGCGTCTTTCAAAGGAACGCCTCGGGTCCAGGACCGCTTTGAAAAGCCCCGCCCCCCCTGGATCTGCAGCTTTGAAGCGAGGAACCCTTAAGGTTGTGATGTTTGAGGAAGGAGAGGGGGAGAGAGATGAAGATGATGAATTTAAAGCACACAAACTTCCTGGTTCTGTCAAATGTATTCCTGCAAACATCTGTCAAAGGCAGCAGTTTCCTCCTCATGGGAGTGTTTGGATCGGCGCCGAACCGTTTTGGTCCGACACCGGCTATGTGGAAACCTGCTCAAAGACGATCTAAACGTATAAACCTCTTCTGATCCTCTATACACTGTAAAAAATGATTCATGGGTTCTGGGAGTAGAACTTTTTACAGCGTGAACTTCTGCTGCTCCTCACTTCTGATTCCAAGAAGTTCAAGGTCAGAATGAAAGAATATCAAACACGTCTTACCTTTCTGTTCTCCTCTTCTTCAAAACACATGCTGCCTTATTCTTCCCACCTACTGACGGCCTCCATCTTCACCAGACTCTCAGCGGTCTCTGTCTCCGCCTCTCAGCGGGGTCCACTTCCTGTTTGGGCTTAGATAATCGTCCTGTCCGGTTTCCCTTCACGCCTCCAAACCCTGTTTTCTCCTGTTCCCATCAGGACTCACCTGTCCTCCCCACCGACTGACTGTCTGTGATTCACCTGTGTCTCGGTGCAGTGTTTGTTCTGGAGTTGGAGTTGTTGGGATGACGAGTCTTGTACTTTGAAATTGAAAGATTATTCCTAGATTTCCTGCTGGATTCAGAAAAACCCGAACGGGGAAAGTTTTCTAGAAAGATGTTTTCTTAGCTTGAGATAACTTTTCGTTGTGATTTGGTAACGTGTGTGTGTTTAAATCATTCCTGTGCTCAGATTGATCCTCCAAGCAGGGGCGGAAACCCTGGGGCACACAGGGGGACCCCCCACGCCCACCCACCCAATAATAGGACTTTAAAAGATATCTATATAACGTAATAATATATATATGGAGGCGCTAAATAATAAAAATGAACGCAAGCAAAAGACAAATTATCTTTAGTCGTAGAAAGCGTCTTAAGACTCTGGTAATAATAAAATGTGAACAACGTATCAACTCACAACAAATGTTTCCTGTTGGAATCGTCAGGAGAGCTCGCTAACGTAGCCGTCAGCTTGCCAACATAACCGTCAGCTCGCTAAGGTAGCTGTCAACTCGCTAACGTAGCTGTCAGCTCGCCTACGTGGCTGAAAGTTTGCTAACGTAGCTGTCAGCTCGCTAACGTAGCTGTCAGCTCGCTAACGTAGCTGTCAGCTCGCCAACGTGGCTGAAAGTTCGCTAACGTAGCTGTCAGCTCGCTAATGTAAATGTCAGCTCGCCAACGTAGCTGTCAGCTCGCCAATGTAGCTGTCAGCTCGCTAACGTAGCTGTCAGCAGCTCATTGCCCTGAGATGTACTACATGATGCGTTCAGTGTCTATTCACTAACAACCATCATCCAGATGAGTTTGAACGTAATCCCATGAAATGTAGTTTTTGGCGAGAAGACTGAATAAAAATGTTCGCCGCCGCCTCAGAGACCAGACTTTATAAAATAAAAGTTAGTGCTAAGGTAACTTTCAACTATTCCAAAAGGGAAAAAAACAGGTTAACTAATTGCTTTCAGAATGGATCCAGAATAAGAAACACTTCGTAAAACTTAAGAAGTAAACTGACGTTTTCATAAAAGCTTCAGGCAACATTCGTTTTCAAGCGTTGTCTCCTGGATTGGGTTGTTCTTGCTGTATAACTTGTTATGCTGCAGTACAAATCCAAACTTTTTCACAACAGAGCGATACAATGGAACCATTAGCCTTTCCTGCCGCGCCTGTAAACCGCCGCTCTTTGGTCTCGTGTGATATCTGAAGATGGAGCAGACGAGAGTCTCCGTAACATCTCGTCTCTGTGCAGTAATTGGACAGGTTCAAGTGTTTTCCTGCCAAAGCTGAAATTCACGAGTTTCCCAGAATGGGAGGGAACAAAAAAACATCTAAACACGAGTGGAGACCAAACACCTCCTAAAAACACGAAGGAGAGGAGATGTCTGCTCATCTTCATTTCTGACCCGTGTATCCATCCATCCATCCATCCATCCATCTACCATCCATCCTTCTAACCATCCATCCATCCATCTGCAGTCTGAGAACAAACTAACCTCCCCGGCGTGAAATACTTCAGACTTTAGTTCTTTTATTTAGTCTCTTTGTTGAACATCCTGTTTTATATAACTATCTTTGACTACTTCTAGGCGGCTGCTCTGAGATTTGACGGGCGGATGAGTCTGACGGGGAAATGGACTGGGGGGCGTGTCCAGAAGCAGAACGTAGTTCTGAGTCAGCTGTTCGGAGGAATGATGTCACATAGCGGCTATTTTAATCCTTTAGTTCCTTTGATGTTCCTTTGGGGGCGGAGCTAGTGCTGAGAGCATTAATGTGTTTAAGCACGAGGGATCCTGCAAATAGAATCAGGCTTTCAGGCCACCATTTCTCAACCGTAGGTCCGATTTAGTTCTGATGGACTCATATGAATCAACCCGCGGAGATCTATCTGACAATATTTTACTTCAACTGTTCATATTTTAGCCACTAGGGGGAACATTTTTTGCAAAAAACACAGTTTTTGGAGCGTTTCGTGTCAGTCATACATCCTATTATGTCTAATCTACCTCACATGGATCTACACAAGGAGATCTATGTTGTATATAATATTATAATAGTTCATATTTTATGAACTATTATAATATTCTTATGAATAAACAGAGTTTGGGATGAGTCCAAACAGGGTGAGGGGATTGGGGTGTTTTTGAGGTCGGACCCTCGCCGTCCGGGGGAGTTAGATCATTTCTTGGAGAGTTTGGAGTGAATCAGTGATTAAAGGAAACGCTTTAATCCTGATCGGCTTTCAATCCGGATTCCAGGAGGCATCTGAGCCCCGCGGCGAGGAGCACAGCGGCGGACGCCAGTCTGGTTTAGGATTCTTAAATCCTGATACAATGAGAACATTTGCGTCTGTGAAGACATCATATTTTCAGCGGCGCTTTTGTTTGGAGAACTTCCTGCATTGAATTATCTGCGGGGGCAAAACCGCGTCAGAGAATTATTCCCGCCTGCTTTGGCGAGATTAACGTGTTTCAGCGAGTGAAAACGCTGAAAGTGTTGTATGAGCTTCAGAGCACGCCACATAAATCTCCAAACAATAGCCTGGCGGTCCGTCTCCCAGCCCGCTGAGCCCCCCTGGAAATGACAGAATGTGCGTTTATGAGAGGAGAAAGAGAAAGTTTGAGAGAGTCGTCCGCGGCGGTTAAAACGAGATCTCGCATTAATGCGACGTCTTCAGGCGCTGGATCTGAGGTGTCCTCGTTTCCCTCGCATGATCAGGCTCGGCAAAACAGAATCAGAGCCGCCTCACATTTCCTCTGATGAAGAGGACGTCTTCATCGGCGAGCTCCCGGAGCTCAGCGGCGTCCGTGAGGGACGGCAGTAATTACCGTCAGGCTCTGCGGCGTCCTCATCAACGGTAACGGTAACAAAACAAGACAATTGTCTGCCTCTAAATGAGACGTCCCTCTCTCTGTTGTCGCAGCCTGATGTGATGCTTAATGACCAATCAGGCGTTGCTAGGCAACGGCGTGTGCTGGCGGACCCTCTGAGGAGGCTGCTGGTGGACCTGTGGATCATATTCATCTCTTCAAGAAGTTTATTTCCCCATTTCTGACGTTTCCTTCTCACTGAAGGGGACGGTTCTCACTCCAGACCGCTGGCTAGCTCGACGGTGGTTCCTGCACCGGCATCTCCTTCTAAAACATCATGAACGCTAACGTGGACGTCCTCGTGGACGAAGTGTCCGTCATCCGTCTGGATGTCCCCCTCGCCCTCAGCAGACTCACATATATCCCTACGATGGCGACCGACACGTCCGTCCTGACGTTTAGAACTACAGGCGGCGTTCTGTTGTACGAATGAGGAACTGTGTTGTCCAAAAGAAGCCCCCCCTAGTGGGTCAAATATGAACTATTCTAGTGATAATAATAAATATATTGTAATTATGTATTCTATAGTATAATTAGGTTAATGTTAATTATGTATTCTATAGTATAACTAGTATAATGTTAATTATGTATTCTATAGTATAATTAGTTTAATGTAATTATGTATTCTATAGTATAATTAGGTTCATGTTAATTATGTATTCTATAGTATAATT
>VRLP01009669.1:0-2500 GCA_009660295.1 Lophius piscatorius
ATGTGTGTGTGTACATGTGTGTGAGAGTGTACATGTGTGTGTGTGTACAAGTGTGTGTGTACATATGTGTGTGTACATGTGTGTGTGTACATGTGTGTGTACATATGTGTGTGTGTACATATGTGTGTGTGTACACGTGTGTGTGTGTGTGTACACGTGTGTGTGTACATATGTGTGTGTGTGTGTACATGTGTGTGAGAGTGTACGTGTGTGTGTACATGTGTGTGAGAGTGTACGTGTGTGTGAGAGTGTACACGTGTATGTGTGTGTGTGTGTGTACATGTGGGTGTGTGTGTGTGTGTACATGTGAGTGAGAGTGTACATGTGTGTGTGTACATGTGTGTGTGTACCTGTGTGTGAGAGTGTACATGTGTGTGTGTACATGTGTGTGAGAGTGTACATGTGTGTGTGTGTACAAGTGTGTGTGTACATATGTGTGTGTACATGTGTGTGTGTACATGTGTGTGTACACGTGTGTGTGTACATATGTGTATGTGTACACGTGTGTGTGTGTGTGTACACGTGTGTGTGTACATATGTGTGTGTGTGTGTACCTGTGTGTGAGAGTGTACATGTGTGTGTACATGTGTGTGTACAAGTGTGTGTACACGTTTGTGTGTGTACATGTGTGTGTGTGTACATGTGTGTGTGTGTGAGAGTGTACATGTGTGTGAGAGTGTACACGTGTGTGTGTGTGTGTGTGTGTGTACATGTGTGAGAGTGTACACGTGTATGTGTGTGTGTGTGTGTACATGTGTGTGTGTGTGTACATGTGTGTGGGTGTGTGTGTGTGTGTGTACATGTGTGTGTGTGTGGGTGTGTGTACATGTGTGTGTGTGTGTACATGTGTGTGTGTGTACATGTGTGTGTGTGTGTGTGTGTACATGTGTGAGAGTGTACACGTGTATGTGTGTGTGTACGTGTGTGTGTGTGTGTGTGTACATGTGTGGGTGTGGTCTGGTGACATCACAGTGATGTAGGTTATATTTCTGTATGAACTGAGGTGTGATTCAATCTTCTTCTTTCAATAACAGAGAGTGTGTGTGTGGGTGTGTGTGTGTGTACACACACGTGAACACACACACACAGAGATTGTTTCAAACATGTCTTCGTAGCATCAACAGGCAGCTGTCGGTGTCTGTTACCGACCACACAGGCAGTAATAGAGTATTTATCCTTCTTGAAGTGATGTTGTTTCTCTTTTAACTCCTACGCTTTCACCCGAGCGATTGTTTTCTAAATGCCTGCTGACAAAGAGACGAAGGAGCGGCGAGAGAACTAAAGAGATGGCGTGTTAATTAGATGACTTAACTGGCTAATTAACAAATGATGAAGTGTCATGATGCCCATGGGAGACACACACACACACACACACACACACACATGCTAGAACAGCTGTTGAGGTTCTCCATTTCAGTTTGATGAGGCTGGATCTCAAACCACAACAAACACACAACATATACACTTTCACTGATACACACTCATCCTGACAATTAACTGTGTGTGTGTGTTTGTCCATGTGTGTGTGTGAACCTAATGAAGGACACGTGTTGGAGCAGCTGACGCCGTTACCAATGAAAAACATGTTAGCTCTTCATGCTAACGCTAGTTTGTTTGTTTGTTTGTTTATGCCGCATGTTAACGAGTTAAAAGCTGCAACAGGAAACATCATGTCAGCCGGTGGATTCTTCTTATTCTTCTTACCCTGTTTCATCATCATCATCATCATCATATCATTCAGTTCTCTTAACATCCTCCTCCTCCACAGAGTCCAGGGGACAGTCCAGGACGGAGCTGGACTTCCTCCTCCTCCTCCTCCACAGAGTCCAGGGGACAGTCCAGGACGGAGCTGGACCTTCTCCTCCTCCACAGAGTCCAGGGGACAGTCCAGGACGGAGCTGGACCTCCTCCTCCTCCTCCTCCATAGAGTCCAGGGGACAGTCCAGGACGGAGCTGGACCTTCTCCTCCTCCACAGAGTCCAGGGGACAGTCCAGGACGGAGCTGGACCTTCTCCTCCTCCACAGAGTCCAGGGGACAGTCCAGGATGGAGCTGGACCTCCTCCTCCTCCATAGAGTCCAGGGGACAGTCCAGGACGGAGCTGGACCTCCTCCTCCTCCTCCTCCTCCATAGAGTCCAGGGGACAGTCCAGGACGGAGCTGGACCTCTTGACCAACCTGTTGAGTCTCTTCCTGTCCCTCTCTGTCCTTCCTCCACCCCAGCAGACCACAGCTTAGAAGGTTGCAGATGTTACCACAGTGTCATAGAAGATCTGTTAGAGAATCCCGCCCACTCCAAAGGACCTCCGTCTCCTCAGCATGTGGAGACGACCTTTGACCTTCTTGTACAGGACACCTGTGTGGTCAGACCGGTCAGGTTTACTGTGAGGAGAACACCCAGGTGTTTGTAGGACTTCACCTGTTCCATGTCCAAACCCTGGATGTAGACCGGTGGGTTCTGGGAGGAAACATCTTAGGTCTAAAGGGATAGTTTCACTTTTT
>VRLP01009670.1:0-12006 GCA_009660295.1 Lophius piscatorius
GTGTGTGTGTGTGTGTGTGTGTGTGTGTGTGTGTGTGTGTGTGTGTGTGTGTGTGTGTGTGTGTGTGTGTGTGTGTGTGTGTGTGTGTGTGTGTGCGTGCGTGTGTGTGTGTGTGAGTGTGTGTGCATATGTGTGTGTGAGTGTGTGTGCATGTGTGAGTGTGTGCATGTATGTGTGTGTTTGTGTGTGTGTGTGTCTGCATGTGTGTGTGTGAGTGTGTGTTTGTGAGTGTGTGTGTGTGAGAGTGTGTGCATGTGTGCATATGTGTGTGTCTGCATGTGTGTGTGTGTGTGCATGTGTGTGTGTGTGCATGTATGTGTGTGTGTGTGTGTGCATGTGTGTGTGTGTGCATGTATGTGTGTGTGTGTGTGTGGGTGAACTTTCCTCCGCTCGAGGAAACTTTCCCTCTGCATCATCTCCAGGGGGAGGAGCTTGTTCCTGCTTCATAAAACCTTAGAGCAGCTGCTGCCTTCAGAACATCAGAAGATCAGGGTGAGTAGATTACAGCTGCACACACACACACACACACACACACACACAGGTATTTATTCATGCTACCATTTATAACTTACTTTATATTTATTTCACACAAGGTTCATTTCACCTCAAGGATTATTTTCCCACAATTTTTCATCTCAGAAGCTAAAAAAGGAGTTTTATCAGTGATAGAATGTATTTTTAGTTACGGTCATGTCATTCTGTGCAACCTTCATTTTTTCATCTTCGTTCAGTTTAACTCGGATTTCTATGTTTTTATTTCTTCTAGATTTTATTTTTAAAAGGTTTCTAGCTTCTTGTTTCTCGCTCTACTCCTCGACTCTGCTTCATGATTTATTTAACTGTTTATTGTACAAAATACATGTAGTGGAATATCAAAAACTCCCAATTATTATTCTTTAGGATTTTATTTTGAAGTGAGGAAATATAGGAAATAATGTAAGTTTGAGAAATTTAGAGATTTTCTTTTGTTTTTGTAAACTAACTTTTAGAACTTTTTTATTTTTCTTTATTTTCGCGATAAAAACGTCTTAAAAAAGGTTTTTAAAAAGTAAAGCAAGAAATGAGAGTAGTTGGAACTCCTTCACTGTTATGAAATACAATCTTTATAAAGTTTCTCTCGTCCTTAACCCTTTAATGTCCTCCTCAAGAAATAAATGTCTTTGAAAAACTGTTTTTATTTGGATCTTAAACACTCTAAATACTCCGTAACATGACAAATCATTTAGCTTAGCATCTCTAAAACCATTCAAAGAATCAGACTGACGGGTTATTTAAGGAGGAAATTTTGTATCTCGTGGAAAATAGTCCATAGATTAGATTGTTTTTAGAAAACTATTTGACTTTTAATAGGTAATACCTTACTGTTTAGCATTTAGCAACATGCTATCACTTAAAAACAGGTTCAGTCACATTTTTCTATAAGACCTAGTGAAATAAAAGCTGCTCAAACAAACAGTTGAGCAGGACATTAAAGGGTTAACGGCGTTATATGTTACATTTATTTGTTGTTTCCCGTTAATTCCTTTTGTCAAAAGAAGGTGTGTTGTGTAAAAAAACACAGTTATGTAAGGGCAGGAGGTAAAGTGACAACATTTAAACTTTCATTTTGAAATGCCAGGTCATAAATTACATATAAAATAAGTAACACAATAGAAGCAGGAACTCTAAAGCAGATGAGCCTCCAGAATTAAGATAAAAGCAAATTATAGCTTCAATCAAAAACGCTTAAGTGAATGTAGTTAGCAGGTCAGCTAACAATAGCTAACGCTGAAACGTAGCTTTCTAGTTTTGGTTGTGAATGTTGTCTGTTTTTATTTGAGACTCATTTGGCGGTTCTGTGTGGAAACAGTTCCTACTTCAGGCTCCTTCTTGGAAAACGATGAAGCTCCGGTCCCAGTTTGTGGAGACGCTCGGCTTCAGGCTGAAACCTCTCCTGGATCAAAGCGAGAGACCTGGAGGACGATGGTTTAAACTCCCAAAGTTATGGGGGGGTCAGAGAGGTCAAGCTGTGAACCACGCCTCCACCACGGACGGACGCAAAGCCTCCTTGACGGACGGACGCAAAGCCTCCTTGACGGACGGACGCAAAGCCTCCTTGACGGACGGACGCCACTCACCAAAGGAGGAAGAGCCCCAGAAAGGTCGTCTAAAAGCTAAAAACATGCATGAATGTGTTGGTTGACTTTATAACCATTACTTCTTCTATCTAGGAGCTCTTCTTCAGTTCTTCATCCCGACATCAGGACACATAGATCATCAACCACGTCCTGTAACGACTCAGTGTTCTGTGGAACATGAGATTTTAGAGCAGTTATTACCGTGTTATTACAGCTTTAACTCTTACAGCAGCCGACAAACGACCCACCGCAAAATCATTCATGGCTGGATTTTAAACTCCAACCAAGTTTACGGAAACGCTTTGATGTCATGTCAGAAAATTAAGAGACAATTTCAGTTTCACATTTTTACTGATCGTTTTCACATCAAAAGAACCACGTCGGGTCGTTCCAAGTCGTCTCCTCAGGCCCGTTTATGAACTCTACCTCAATCCAGATCTTCAGGATTGTGTTCCGGTCAGGTGGATCAGGGGTAGAACTCAGTCTATCCCAACGAGCCTCTGAGCAAGGCACCAACATGCCTGGATAGAAACGCTCCCTCGTGTGGCTGAAAGGTGAACTGCAGATGGAAATCTAGAATAATAGTCAAATAGAAACAGAACTATTGTATTTATTTAGCGATCCAAATAAAATCTCCTGCGACCCACATGTGGGTCCCGACCCACTCTCTCTCTCTGATTATTATTATTATCATTATTATTAATTTTGTTGTTTATTAGATATATCTAATAATGTTTTTTTAAAATCCAGCTGGTTGAGGTTCCATCCGTGTTCCTTCTGGTCATTCCAGGAAGTTGAGGCGCCTGATTTTACTGCAAACGTCTGAAAACGGACCTTCTGTCTTCTTCTCTCCCTCAGTGATCCTCACATTCCAGCAGATCCTGGAGGGCAAACACTTCCGAGAGGCCAGCCAGCTGCTGATGGAGACCGAGGAGCAGCTCTTTGGGGAGAGGATCCACCCTGAGGTTCTCCAGCATCACCAGGAATACGTCGACCAGCTCGCAGCCGACTACGGAGAGCTCAGAGGTCGGGTTCTGGAGACCCTGAAACTATCCCTCAGTCCAGCAGAGGTCAGCTTGGACGCCCTGATCTCTGCTGTGGACGCCATCAAACAGGAGGAGGACCAGGACCAGCAGTGGAAGCAGAGGGAGCAGACCCCACCGGCCTGGAGGCCCAGTGGCTGGAGAAAGCTCCATGATGAAACAGTTCGGACCTTAGTGGAGCAGCGGATGGACGACCAGTCAGCACCTCCTGCGGACCAGGCGGACCTGTCCTCCATCCAGGCAGACATCCAAACGATGGGGAGGCAGCTGAAGGAGGACCTTCTGCTGGTGGTGGGGGTAGTGAAGAACTGCTACCCATCAAGTATGGACATCTGCAATTTTTACGCCCGGTTGTACCACCAGAACCACAGCGCCAGACTCGCGAACATCGCAGAGTTTGTTCTGGGGGACAAGGACAGCACCTTCCTCCTGCGCTGGGTGAACGAGTTCTATCCAGAGTAAGTCAGGTTTGAAGGAACAGAAGCTTCTGGGTCCATTCTGTCAGAGTGAGGTTTCAGAACCGATCCGTTGGATCACCACCAAATGTAAGGGACGGGAAATCCACTTTTTATTAAGTGGACCGGTTCTAAACATCATCCATCATTTCCACAAACGCATCACTTTCACACTCTGCTGCTCAGGTTGATTGACCCCTGTGTTACAACGCAGCGCCAAATCTACCAGAATGCATTGCGATAAAATGGCAGAATTGGTTTGACTATCAGGCAGATTTTCATTTTCTCTGCTGCCCGTTCTTGTTTTGAATTTTTAAAGATTATAACTCGAGTAGTTTAAGCAAAAGTGGATCAAATCAAAAAGTAGATCTTCTTCATAATGAACCCAAAAGAACCCGGACCGGTTTCACCTTTGTTCAAAATATGTTGTTAGAACTTGTTGAGTGTAATAATAACACATTATAATATAACATAAAGTAATACAATATGAAACTGAAATGATTAAATTATATAAAGTAGAATATCATAATTTGATATAAAATAAAGTGAAGTAAAATGAAATAAAATGGAATAAAATCAAATGGAATAAAGTAAAATGGAATAAAATCAAATGGAATGATATAATACAAATGAACTGAAAATTTTCTTAAGTGGCGAAAAACGTTCTATTTTTAACTTGTAGTTAAAAATAAAGGATAAAGCTGTAAAAATAAGAATAGTGACCTTTGCGTCACATTTAAGCGATTTGTGGCACCATTGTTGATTTCAGGACTGAAACACACACCTGATACTACTTGATACTCGCGGATACTTTTAATATCCTGCGTCGTTACTCAAAGCTGGATCTTCTGCTCCCTCTCAGAATCCTCCAGAAGCCGGAGCTGGCCGCTGAGATCCATTCTGAGGAGTTGGGAAAGCTGCTGCCTAAAGACTTACTGGAACCTCTGGAGGAACAATACCTCAGCAAACAACAGGTAACATTTGGTTTAGTGCATGTACATAAATATATACGTGTTATGTGGACTTTGTGTTTGTTGTGTGGTTCATGGTTTCCATAGAAGACTCCCTTTTAGTCTTTTTGAACTCTAGCGCCACCCCGAATGGAAATCGTTCATTTTCAGCCCCTCGACTGTAGAGCAGCAGAAAATAGTTGATTCAAAACATAAAATACCTCTTTTAAAGGTGCAGTGTGTCAAATTCAGCAGCGTCTAGTTCCAGATCACAAACCTGTTGAACGCAGCTAACCAGCGACAACGGACTCATTCCACGCCAACGTCTTATTTCCAGCTCATTTAAACACTATAAAAAACACAGTTGTGAAAATTCTATTTCATTTATTCAAAGAAAGACACCACTAAATTCTATGCACTGCACCTTTAAACGTAAAAAGTACCTGCTCTTTGATTTTAGATAATGAGTGAAGAGTTTAGGAGGAAATGGAGTTTCCACGTTGTTGTTAGAATAACGGTTGGACGGTATCGTATGACTGACGCTGTTTCGCCGTCGCAGGACGAGCTGATGGTTTACGTCACTCGTATCCTGGAGGAAGCAGAGGAGAAATGGACGAGAGGAGAAGCTCCGATCAGGGAGGACGGCTGCTTCGTCAGTCCCATGGCCTACGACATCATTCAGGTAGAAACATCAGAACCTGCGGCGCTCTTCATCTTCTGGACAATCTTGTTCCCAGCGCTGTGAAAACGCCGTCATGAACGGAACAGGATCCGAACCCTCCGCGTCTTCTGTTTTAACATAACAACTCACAAAACATTTCATGGATCCTTTTCAATTCTGACACCACCTAGTGTGAGGAAGAACTGGAGTGATTCTGGGAAATATCAGTGGCATACTTCTGCCACTAGGGGGAAGGTTTATCTTTGTAGGTTTTTTTTTCTGATTTAGTCCAAATTTGGTGGGAATGAATCCAGGAAAGGAGATCTGTATTGTATATATCACATTTGACTCTAAGAGTTCATATTTTACCCACCAGGGGGAGCTTTTTTACGAAAAACACCATGTTTCGGACATAACTATCGTCAACCATATGTCAGATTAATGAGTCTACACAAGGAGATCTTTCTTGTTTCCACATTATTTCACTATAATAGACTAAAAAAGTAGTTTTATCCAGTATTCATCTCCATTATTGAGTCAATTTTTCTTTTTTTTAGTCTAGCCACACTTATCTTAAGACTCACGTTGGTTTTTTGATTGTTTTAAAAAATCTGGGAAACTCAAATTTTCCTGTTCCTGTTCAGATAACGTTGTTTATTTTAAGTAATAAAGCCTCCATTTTATTACTAATTCTGGTACCACTTTCAAATAACACTCTACTTATAAGGATTTATAAATGGCTACTATGTAGTTTACTAAATAAGTTGTAAAAACTTAACAAATCATTAATATTATTTACGAGATTCAACGGCTAACTGACACCTGATGCTTGCCAAATAGTGAGCACACTTGTCTGCACTGCTAACTTGATATTGCCAAATAGTGACCCACATTGAAAAATTGAGAGCCATGTTATGAACTGTTTATAAACGTTAACTAATGCCTTATAAAGTGTTTACAACCTAATTTGCAACCAAATTATAAACCATTTATAAATCCTTTATAAAGGTACCCTTTGAATTTGACACGTTTTTGAAAGTTGAGTTTTTGCAGAGTAAAACTGCGGACAGACAAAAGCTGCTTGGCTTACATCTGCCACACCGATATTCAACTAATGACCGAGCCACGGCGTCCTAACCACGCCCTGAGGAACTCCACTGTGGGCCAAAACCAGCAGTCGTCATTCTCTCCCTCGTTTTTTGTTATTTTTGTGAGAATGTGCGGCGACTCACGTTTTAGCGTTTGTTCTCTCATTTACTGTCATCTCTAAATCTTGTCCTCCTCCTGTCTTCAGTTTATCAACGGGATGGTGACTTCAGCCGAGAAGGTCGTTGGTGATCGACACAAGGCCCGAAGCATAACCTGCCAATTCGGAGATTTAATGCTGAGGTAAAAAAAAAAGAGGATTTTCTTGTAAATAAGGAACATTTGAACATTTTTTAAATTTTCCTCTTTATAAAACAATGTGGAAACAAAAACCTGCTGTTCTCACTGATCTGCCACAGGTTCAGGACTTTCCACACCAACATCATGAAGCAGGACAAAGCGAGCGCCAAACCCTTCATCAAGGCTAATCTGGGCTGCATTGAGCAGTTTAGGTACATTTACCACCTTTAGACGCGGTGGCGGGATTTATTAAGATCACCTCCTGCTGATAATCGCGGGGAAGAATTATGTGTGTGTGTTAACGTGTCTCCTGTGGTCCGTCTGCAGCGACGTCCTCCGTAAGAAGAGGCATCTGTCGCCGGAGGACGTGAGAGAAAACTGCCTGCACATCCTGTCCGACATGAAAGGATCTGCCCACACCTATTTATTAAAACCCGTTCACGAGGTCCTCAAGGTACGTCCGCGTTATTCATCTGGAACATTTCAACAATCACCGCTACAAAGGGCTGGACAGAAGAAGATGAAGCAGAATAATTAATAACATAAAGTATATATGGATTGGTTGAAATATTAAAGGACAGCACATGAAAGAGGGGCGGAGGATGAGGAGTATTCTCTCATTACCACAGAGAAAGATCTACCAGAGAGGTAGGACCGTTGTGTCCGTTACACCAACCCAGTTTTACAGACGATTTATGACGACATCATGGTCGACCAGATCAAAAATAATCAAAAGTGAACAAACCCCAGAGTCTGGCGACCAGGTGGTCTTCTGTCTCACTGATAAGAGTTTTACACTAAGACTGTCAATCAAAAACCAGCGTCACATGCTCCCTCATCACCGTGAACACATTACGTTTACTTTGAAGCAGTCCCACAATGTAGTGTAGTGTAATCTATGCAGGAGGGTGGGACTAGAACCTCACAGGATTAACTTCCACTCATCTGATCAGTTCAGGGACGTTTGCAGGAATCGTTTTTTTCATCTGCAGAATCTGCAGATATATCTGCTGCGATGAAACTTTGAAGGGATGCCTGTTTGTTCCTCACACAGCCACAGTACCGTAAACTGGGAACCAGTGACTGGCTGAATAAACCCCTGTTTGCCAAACTTCTGGTCAGCATTGAAGACGAGCTGCAGGATCTTCAGGGTTCCCCAGAATGCTGCCACCAGGTAGACCTCGAGGAATCATGAAACCTAATCTTCTGAGTTCAGTTTAAATGAGAACATTATTATAGATTTTATCTATTTATTTCATTAGTTCATTTGACAGGGACTTTTATATTTAGTTCATCTGTAGTTTTTGGTTCTGCCGTTACTGAGAAAGGTGAAGAATAGTTTTAAATGTTAATAAAACGGTCCCGATCTGAAAACCTCAACAGAATTAGAAAGTATAGTTGGTTTATTTTTAATGTTAAACAAGATCAAATACATCTTAGCAAACTTTCCTGACATGTGTTTCTATTTTAACTGGGAATCCAACCCAACACTCAGATACTTGAACTTTCAGAATCTTTGAATTGTTTCTTTTTGCTGCGGCTGCAAAATGATCTCCAACTTTATTTGTGGGTTGATTTCAGATGCTGGTCGGCCGGCTGCATCTGGAGGTGACCGCTGAATATGTGAAGAGGCTCCTGAAGGGCGAGATCAAACTGAAGGACAGGGAGCAGCAGCTGAAGGCCTACGTGACCGTGAAGGACGACGCAGATAGTTTGCAGAGTTTATTCGTCAACATGGTGAGAAGGCGGCACCATGTCACGCTCTGCTGTCTGGTTGAACAGATGTTTGAGTTTCTATTCCGGGAAAACGTGTTCCACTTGACCGAACCTGCCAACAATATGACTCAGTGGCAGTATGTAGATGCTAAAGGGTAAGGGGCCAAGGATGGAGCCCTGGGGGACACCACATGAATGAAACAACATATGCAAACAAATCATTTTCTCATAGTTTCTGTTTCTTTGTGAGGACATCAAAGGGTTAAAAAGCTAAATTCCCAGTTATGGGGAGAATCAGTGGTATAAGTAGAAACTCCACTGCAGTGACTGTAAAGTAAAGTTCTCCCTGTAGACTGAACTGATGATGGTTTGTCTCCTCAGGGGTCAAAGGAGGACTGGTTAGAGGAAATCCTCAGCAAGATTGCTGAGTTGCTGAAACTCCAGGACCTCCCTGCCATACAGATGCAAGTGGCTTCACTGGGAACTGCTTTTCCTGACCTCAGGTGACCTTTGCACTCTGAAGAAGAAACTGTTACAACAAGTATTTACAGCATATTTGTCACATATGCGCCTGGTGTCTCCAGTGGAACTGAAAATGACCTCATAGCATCGTGACGTGAGGGGCTTCCATAACCTCATGATGGGCGTAAGTGAACCCACTTCCAGGGAGAGAGCTGGGGGGCAACAGGAAGTTAAAATACAGTTAGATGTTTCCTGGCAGCAGGATGAGGATGAGGATGAGTAGAAGCTCCTATCCCAGCTGACATTAGGAAAGACGGAGGGAACCCCCTGGACGACAGAGAAACAGACACACCATTTAAAAAAACATGGGTCATTTAGAGTCACCCATTCAATCCCACACAAGAGACCAGGTTCCCAGGTGGATTAGAACCTGGAACCTTCTTGCTGCAGGGCATCAGTGCAGTCAGATAAAAGGCTTCTGGAGACTGCTATGGGGGGTCTGCTGCTATGGAAGCAGAGATGTTCTCAGTCAGAAGCAGCATCCAATAATATTCCACAGTCTGAGTCGTGACAAAGATCCATCTCCTTGACACGGGAGAGTGGAACCAAGTTCCCCTTCAGGACACGCCCACTTTCTTAGCAAGAGTTGTACGTGTGCCGAGGCACGTCGAGACAGAGGAGGAAGTAGAGATGAATGTTTTGTTAGGACAGATGATGTGTGATGATGAGTCCGTCAGAAAGTTCTTTGGTGCTCCGACTCTTCAGGGAGATCTGGATCCTGGTGGTGGTTCTTAGGAGGTGCGCGAGTTGAACCAACTAAGCACTGGCACCAGCACCAGCACCGAACCAGCACCAGGTTGTTTCTGGTGGAAAAGGGATATGTGAGGACTGGTTGGATTCGGGGGAGGTGGTGGGGGCTCAGACCAACAGCATGGAGGAAGTAGATGAATGGATAGAAGCATATTTAAAAGACAGCAGCTGATGATGATAGGCTGATGATGAAGGCGCGTCGTCTTCATGTCGGATAGATGTGACCGGCTGATCAGTTGACTCCTCAGACTGTGAAGCAGGAAACTGAGACTGAGAGTGTGTGACAGCTAGTATGAGTGTGTGAGGGGGTAGTCTTCCTGACTGAACTACAACTACAGCTTCATGTTATGCAGCAGGTGAATCTTTTCTCCTGAAGTTATATTTTTGGAACAGGAAAAACGGTCAAACGTAGATATCTTCAACAAGGAACAGTTGGTGATGGATAGACGAGGTTAGCGTGGGTGAGCCTCTCCAGAACTGCGGGACTTGTTGGGTGCTGGTGGTTGGGACCCCCCAAAGGGGTCTAAGGAAGGACGACTGGTGGACTTTAACGTCCCCGATAAGGAAAAAACGATGGAAAAAGGATTCATTTGTTTTTAATGACATTTATTGATTTTATATCTTAGACCGTCTAAATTTACTGTAAAAATGAAAAAATTTATGGTCGACCCGGTTTTTTTAAATAGCAAAAAATAATCTGACGTATAAAATCATTCTACAATGAAATGTTTGATTTCAGTGAAGATGAAGGGGCATCTTCGTTGAATTAACTTAAACCTCTTGTTAAAGCATATTTTTAGAAAAACTGTTTGACCTTATTGTTATTTTTCTGCTGATATCAAATGAAATAATTCTCTTTATTAAATCCTCACATGCTCTAATATGAAAAATAAAAATCCTACTTAGCAGGTAAGACTTTCTCAAAGGCCTCCTCCTCTTCGGCCCTTTTAGGCTGTGGTGTCCCCCAGGGCTCCATCCTCGGTCCCTTACTCTTTGGCGTATACGATCTTCATCCGGGTGGGATTATAAACCGCTTCAGTCACATTTCTCAATCAGAAAGAGAGACCCAACATGACATTAAAGGGTTAAGGCTCATTGTTGAGCATCCATTCTCCAAAGGTCAAAAGGTCATTGAACCTCTCCCCTCCCTCTCTGCACCCACAGCGTGAAGCACGTTTCCGCCCTCCTCAAGCTGAAGACCAACCTCTCCAGAGCCGACAGGAGGACCATCAAAGAGACTCTCTCCGAGACTTTGGACCAGACCAGCTTAGTCATCACTCGGCCCTTTTTCTCCGAGGTCCAAGTCAAATGAGCTGCAGGGTACGCTAAGAACGCTGATCGTACGATCGCATTCCAGTTATTTTATCGATGATTGACAGTCGGGTGAATGCGTTGTGTGTGTGTGTGACGATGATGATTTTTAAAAACCTTCAAATTGAAAGTGATGCCATGTCCGTGAGGATTGACAACAACAATCAATGACATGCAACGGAGGAGGTTTTGTATTTATTATATAAATATAAAACATTCATTCCACATTGTTGCTGGTAAATAATGTGCTTTTTTTTATTTTTACTGCTATAATATTCTTGTTAGTTTTCTCCAACTGTATGTTTACATTTCAAAATGTTTTTTTTTTGACTTTGCAAAGCTTTAATTTTATAATTTTATATATTTTTCATGCTTGTATCAGATCATGTGATGTACAGAATGTTATATGAGAATGTCGTCCTGTAAGTTTATAAATAAAGAAAAATAAAGAATGTCTACATTTGGAGGAACTCAACTTTTATCCTAACTCTCTGACGGACCTGAGTGGCGTTTTTTTAAAGGTGACGTCACAAGAATGACATGGCATCGGTCCAAGGAGGATTCCCACACTTCCCCTTCAGTTCTCCACCACTGTGAGGCGCTAGAGTGAGACGTACTGGTGTTAAAGGAGACACTGGTTCATATCATGAAACTCAAAAAAGATATTTTACTCAGGTCCTGTGCAAATAAATGTAATTTCTTCAGCTTAAGCAGTTAGCTTGTTAGCTTACCAGTGAGCTAAAGGTCCCGAAAAGCTTACCAGCGAGGATCGGTATGGAACAGTGTTTTATTTTTGTTTTTGTCTGTGTGTAGCCAAGAGGTTTAAGGCACACGCTTTTACTTTGAAACTACAATTTAATACAACACAGGTGATGTTCTGTAACAGGAGGACAGCTCGTACTTTATTTTCTCATCAAAGCCAAACACACACAACGCTCTGACTCAACTTCCTCCCTTCGCCTTCAAAATAAGAGCACAAAACAAAAACATGAAACTGCTCGGTAACAGGAAACATAAAATCACTTGTCACATTTGTTAAAAGCATCAAAATGGATTCCATGAGTTTGTCAGATTACAGGTGAGAAAGACATGATG
>VRLP01009671.1:0-11999 GCA_009660295.1 Lophius piscatorius
TTAAAGGCAGAGGACCAACTTCGCTACGTTGTACAACTTGTCTGAATGTATGTGACAATTAAGGCTTCCTCTTTTGTGAAACAGCTCCCCCTACTGCGTAAAATGTGAACTGTTGGACTGAAAATAAAACATGTAGAAGATAGTTTGTTCCAAGTTGATTAATAAACACCAAATATTTTTTATCCAAAACATTTAAGAGAGAGCTTCACCCCTAGTGTTGGAAATACACAACCGACCTTTTCCAAAATCAATCCAGTTCTTCCTCGTATTGAGGTCAATGTTGGTATAAAATTTGAAAATGATCCATGAAATGGTTTTCGAATTGTTGCATCAACAAGAAGGATCTGTAGCGGCGGCGGTGACGACGATTGTATACATAAATATTCACAGCATAAAACTTCTTATATACTTAAAGATTCCGCCAGGTACAAAATGAGAATTTTCTTTCATCCCCACTCTGGATATTAACTAGTTTCCGTCAGATTATACTGGTTAAAGGTACATTAGACATTTTTCCACCGATCACTCACTTAACAATCTTAAAATACAAATATTAAATGTATAAACTGATTCACAGTGTCTTCATTACGAGGAGAGCTGGATTGATTGACAGGTGAGTCTTTGGGAGGGCGGCCCCCCTAGACCGTTAGCTCAACCCTGAGGTGAGAGAGGAGGGCGACGGTGGCCATTTTCACTGAGATGATTCTGAATTCTATAACGAAGGATTCCTGTTGCTCCACAACTTCTCGATTGAATATGTAAATATAAGAAAGAAAAATTTTTTTTTTTTAAATATACACATTTAATTCTACTTTCAGGCCATGACTTTTTTTTTAATCACCTCTGGAAGGTAAAGCCTGAACCAGGAGGGACTGAAAGCCGTCCTGGATCATCCTGATGATTGAAAAATATTCTTTTTTTTTATCATTACATTATCAAAGTCTTTGCTGAGGTCATGGTTTCTTCCAGGATGTCTGAAACTGGCTGATGATGACAGGTTGTGTAAAGACGGACAGCCCTCCTTAAATGAGCCGTTATCTTCTGAGTGGGTTGTCGATCCTGAAGCCCCCTCCGGTGAATTGAGGTCTGCTGCTCAGGAGGGGCAGAGGCTCCAGTTGATCTACTTTGGACCTGGTCCTCTGCTCACTGGTGAGACAAACAGCACATCAGTCAGTGAACGCAACGGTTAACCGGGCCGACGCTGTCGTAACCGACAGCAAGGGTACATCCCAGAAAAGCCCCCAATCCCCTGCATTGTTACAAGCAATCCCCCTGATTGAACTCCTGGAATGAAATCTGAAGTAAAGTTAAAAAACGAAGTTTTCATAAAGTAGAATATGAAAGATTATAGTAAGAAGATAGATTTCCTCCAGTCGATAGATAAGCACAAAATTTGAACTGAATCGGACCAACGGTATGGAAGTTATATGCGTTAAACATTGTTTTTTGTAAAGGAGTCCCCCTAGTGAGGGAAATATGAACTACTAGAGTGAGACTTCATACAAGACTGTTCTCCTCAAGTCGATTCATGTGCACTGAGTTTGAACTAAAAACTAAAATTGTGAATAAAATCCAAGATAAATGTCTTTTTAAATATTCATATATCCTTCATATATCATATAATGTGGGGGCTTTAGTTGAGCGGGGAGAAAAGGGTTCGAGTCCAGACCCTGACGCAACAAGCCGCGGGTCCTTGAGCAAGACCTTGAAACCTCAGCTCCCCGGGGGCTTCACAGGGGCCAACCTTTTACCCAAAATCAATCCAGTGCTTCCTTGCACGGAGGTCTATAGGGGTACAAAGTTTGAAAATGATCCTAAAAATAGTTTTTGAGTCATTGCATTAACGCGAAGGCTTTGAGGTGACGGTCGATTCCATAACAACTTAAAAAAATCTTCATCCATCCATTTCCTGGAGCTGCTTACCTTGTAGAGGGTCACAGGGGGGCTGGAGCCTATCCCAGGTGACATTGGGGAAGAATAAGTTTATACACTGGATACGTCACATGGAGGGAACATGCATCTCCACACACACAGAGGAAGTAGATTTGAACCCAGAACCTTTCCAGCAGTAACAACTACTATGTTCATGTCCACATGTCCAAACCAGTGAACTCTATCTATCATATCTTTGTTTGACCGACTGTGAGGACGTAAAACAAACATCCCTCTCACCTGTGCAGCTTCTTCTGACCCAGGTACTTCTTCTTAATGTTGGCCAGAGCGTGAGCTAAGAGCTGATTCTCACTTTTGTACTGGTTCATCTTGGAGTCCAGTATCCTCAGCTCTGCTATCAACGCCTGTGGAAACACAAACGCACAAGCAGTGATGTCATGAATGTAGAGAAGACAAACTGAAAAAACGATTCTCCACCTCCTCTGATCCGTAAGTGTTACGGACCCAGACCCAAAGAAACTTCTCTTACTGAAGATCTAAAATCATCGCATCAAGTAAACAGTGCAGAATAATATCCAGAGTGAGGAGCTGACCTTCAGCTTCTTGGTCCTCTCTCTGAGCGTCCAGCGGTACTGTTGCAGCTGCTCCGCTGCCTCTGGACCGGGCTGCCGGGCCAGAATGTGCTTCAGCTCCACGTACAGCTTTTCCTTCTCCTTGATGGGAAAACAGAAGGAAAGATTTAACAGAAAATATGTGACATTTCTTATCTCCCTGCATCATGGAGCGTGAATGTTTGAATTTCTTTCTTACCAACAACACATGTTCTGTATCTGGACTCAGTCCATCACACACTCTCCTGCTGCCCCCAAAAACACACTAGAGCCCCCGATGTGGATTAATGCACAGCTAAAAAAAACCTACAGTGCAGAGTTTTACTGTTTTATTTAACTTTCTTAAACCTCATAATCATGATTGACTAATGAGCTTAAACAAAAACACAGTGTGTAGTGTGTGTGCTGCTAAAGATGTCCGCCAATCAACTTTTATCTGAGGTGTCAATGACCCACTGAGGTGGAGGGATTACTAATTTGGACTCTGATAAAGTGTTGTGTTTATGAAATAAAAACTAGGCCAACGTTGCATGGGAATATCCCCTTAAAGCCCTCAATCTCCTGCATTGTACAAGCATTCCCGCTGATTAAACTCAATTAAAATCTCCTCCAGTCGATTCACGTTCACCGAACTTGGACTAAATCAGATCAATGGTTGAGAAATGATGTTCCCAAAAGCATTAAGAGATAAATCTCCACCCAGTGTAGGATTAAATACATATACAACCCACCTTTCCTAAAAAATCAATCCAGTTCTTCCTCAGACCAAGATCCATGGGGTATAAAGTTTGATCCATGAAATAGTTTTTGAGTTCTGACCAGGAAACAGTTGTTTTCATACGCAAAGGCCCCCCCCCCATTGAGTAAAATATAAACTATTAAAGTAAAACGTGATATATACAAGATGGATCTCCTCGAGTTGATTCATTTGCACCACATTCGGATTAAATCGGATCAACGGTTGAGAAATTATGGCCTAAGAATTTTGCAGATGAAGCTCCCCCTAGTGTCAGAAATATATAACCAAACCAAAAATACTCCAGATCTTCCTCTTCCCGACCTTTCAGTGACATAATAGATCTAAACAGGTGTATACTGTGTGTTTGTGTGTGTGCGCACTGAAAGCCGTTTCTACCTGCAACAAGAGTTCACGTTCCTCGAGATCTTGGGTTTTGGCAATCAGGCGTTTCTGTAAGGACTGAATCTTCTGGATGAGTTCGTACTTCCCGGGGTCGCTGCCCTGCAGGAGAGCCGTTTACAGACGGTTGAAGCGTTTGAGTGGAAACTTTGTTTGTGTCATTATGAAGCGGGGAGAAACAAACGAGCGGTCCACACCTCCAGTCGCCTCCAGCGGTGGATGTTGATGGGCTTCAGCTGCTCCTGGAGGACACTGTTCCTGGTCCTCTCTCTGAGCAGCTCCCTCTGGAGGTGGAACAGCTCCCACCTGGAACACAGACAGTCAGCCGTTTCTCCCACAGACATCACATCAGAACTCAATCTATGACTCATAGTGAGGACGACGGTTAGAGGCGTATGTGTAGAGACACAGGCGGAACAAAGTAGCTTAAACAACAGGCTAATCAGCTGTTGGCTGTAAAGAGCTTATTAGGATTTTGGTAGAAATTTAACCTTTTAATGTCCCCGGCAAGAAAAAATAGGCTGTGAAAAAACATTTATCTTTTCATACTTTATGTCTAAAACACTCCAAATTTACCCTGAAATGACAAATTGTTTTAAAACAGCAATGAAAAGAAATCGAAATTTTATCCCTCATGGAAAAACTGAAACTTTTGGTTAATTGTTTATTGAGAAAACTATTAGCCCCCTTATTACACTAACACAAACTCTGTGGTAATACTATTATATTTGATGCAGGAGTTATCAAAGAGTTTCAGAGAAATTCACTGATTGTTTTTGTTTCATGGCTTTAACATGATATAACCACGTTAAAGCCTTTCTTATCTAAAAAAAAAAAAAGTTAGCTGAGGATAGAAATATTGGCATTATTGTTTTTAATCACATATTATTTGCACATAGTAACAGTTACAATGTCACCAAAACTGAAAATAGATGAAAGAGCACCTGTCCAGAGACACCAAGGTCATGCAAATAAACCTGATATTTTACCATCAGGAGGTACTTTAGTAAGTATTTAGTAAGTACATATTAATACATCATTGTTACAGTCTTTTGACAGGTATTATATCTATTTTCAGTGTCAGTAGAATTGTAACTGTTACTATGTGCAAGTAATATGTGATCAAACACAAAAAATACAAATATTTATATCCTCATCTGCCTTTCAGTGAATTTGCTCAGAAACTCTTTGATAACTCCTGCATCAAATATAATAGAATTAGCAAAGAGTTCATGCGAGTCCATACAGTTTCTGTGGGGTAGAATCAGGAGGACTCTCTATTTGGCACAGGTGGATAAACAATGGACCCAAAATGTGCCAAAAATCGGACTTTTACCCCGGAGAGGGAATTTGGATGCAGAATACCACCCATGCCCACCAGATGGTGCTGTATCCACATCCTTCAACCTTCAGCTGTGACATAAACTAAACGTTTTTATTAAAATTACATCGTGCACAGTAAGAAAAAAGTTTTTAAAAAAAAAGGTAGACCTTAAGGTCCAATTGCGTTTAAGGAGTTAAGTGTGTTTAGATTTTCTTAAACCCCGCCCCTCCCTTTTACCTCAGGTCCTCTGTGTTGGGGAGAGTCTTGTCCAGGATGCTCTTCTTGCGGCGAAGCGTCTTAATCTCCACCTTGAGCAGGCGGATGTCATCCATCCGCTGGTTGTAGTGAAAGTCTCCTTTAGTCAGGATGGATTCCTGGATCCTGATCTTCTCGTAGAGCAGGGTCCGCTCATCGTTGCGGTGCAGCAGCTGTTTGCCCAGGTTGTCCCGCTCTCGGATCACCTTAAGAGAAGTTTAACCGACGGATAATCAGAACAAACCTTCTTGAACGTTCTCTTCCTCCACTTCCTCTTTCTTTACCTGCTCTAGTTGCTTCTTCTGTTGGTTCTGCTCCGCATCAGCGTCAGCGATGATCTTCTGCAGCTTCTGCTGCTCTGCTTTCTGATTGTCCACTCGCTGCCTTGACTCTTCCAGCTGGAGCTTCATCATCTGGAGCTCCCCCTGCAGCAGAACACGGACGGATCCACACATGAACCTGATTAGACAGTTCGGATCAATTTATCTTGATCAGGTTGAATCTTTAGGAGGTTTTTGTCAAAGAACCGCACATCTAAATGTGGGGGGAAATGCCCCCCTAGTTGCACAGTAAATTCAAAATGGCTAATTTCTTTGAAGAAAGGTGCAGTGCGTGAAATTTACCTATAATCCAACATTTGATGTTTGGACTTAACAACTTCCTGTTTCAGGGTGTAACATTGTAATTCACCGCACTTAAGTTAGACTTATTTATGCTTATTGTAGTAGATCAAGTTAAATGTAATACTGAAAGTCAAGTTATGCAAATATGACAAACATTGACAAGGAAATTTAAAACAATATATCTGAATTTCTGTTTAGGTTTAGGGTAGGACTCTAAGAGGCCTTTTTTGTAGGGCTTCCAAATTGCATACACCTCAGTTTCTACTTCATGCACTTTGCCAAACCTATGCACATGACTCATTAAATGTTCTATTATTTCTAAAGAGCACGTTAAGTTTTGTGAGTTTTCAAGCACCTTAAGAAATACAGCAGTAGAGTTTTCAAATAACAATCCAAGTGATTTAGGTTGGGTCTCCACCGATTCGTTGCTCAGGTTGATGATAACTAGGCCGACACAGTCTGACAGCAAGGCTATATCCTCCTTCGTTGTACAAAGAATCCCACTGATTGAACTCCTCAAAGAAGAAGACTTTTTATAAATAAGACTAAGGAATATTTAGGTGAAAAATGAGATATACAAGATCTCCTCAGGATGATCCATATGCACCAATATTGGATGAAATCGGACCGGCGGTTACGACGTTATGTTCAACAAACATAGTTTATGGTAAAAAAAGCTCCTTCTAATGAGTAAAATATAATTATAGATTATAATTATTAGATTAAAATGTGAAATATAGAAGATGGATCTCCTTGAGTCGATTTATATGCGCCACATTTGGACTAAATCGGACCAATGGTTGAGAAATTATGGCCTGAAAACATTGGAAACTAAACTCCCCCTAGTGTCAGAAATATGTATGACATCTATCAAAATGAATAAAGTACCTTGAGGGCCTCGTTGTCCTTCTCCAAGCGCTTGTGCTCCTGCTGATCCTTGGCGAGGGCCAGCTCCTTCCCAGTGATGTCATCTCTCAGTCGGGTCACCTGGTTGTTCATGGTCCGTATCTTCCTCTTCATTTCTGTTATTTCTTCCTGAGGGGGAGTGACAGAAGGTGAAAGGAAAGGAAACAAACTATAACAACTACTAATAATATTCACATAGTAAGACTAGCTGACTCCAATTTAATTCAGTTTTATTCAATTATATATACATGTTTGAATTAAAAATATAAGTAGGAAAGTAAAACCAGCAAAAAAAAACATCAAATAAATCCAAATAACAAATAGAATGACTTGTAATATTAATCCATTCCCTTAAATACAAGCACTGGTATAGTTTCAGATCAGATTATCAGTTATTATATATTTAAGCTTTAAATTAAATGTCTATAGCAAGGTATAATTCATGCTACATTAATTCAGATTCATAATTTTGACTTAATTTATAGAAAGATAAATCCCAGGGATTGTATAATACATTTACAATACATTAATAGGGTCGGATATTACTTTATTGATCCACCTCAGGGGCATTTCAGATATTAATACACATAGATTTACTTTTATTTAGTAGTTTGCTTACAATATCTGACTATTTATAATATCTCTAACTTAAACATGTCATGTTTTTTTTTATTTATTAGTTTGATTATTGTTAGTTTATGGTTGTGTTTCCTGTTTTATTTTGAAGGTTTAGTTCTATGTTCATTTCCTTCTACATTCCTTTCCTTGTTTGGCTCTGTGTTTTTTCTTCCTGACTTCCTCCTTTCAGGCTACGTTCAAACTGCACTCAATTCCGATTTTTTTTGCTGAGATCCGATTTTTTTTGCGTGGTTGTTCACATTATAATTTAAATGCAACCGCCGTCAGACACCAGTGTGAAGGGTCTACGGCCCTGAAGTGACCTGCATGCGCAGAAGAAGACGTGACGTCACACGCAGCACGCTGTGTTTACGGAAGTCAATATGGATGCTACAAGTGTCAGTGTGCGTGTATCAATTTTGAAGTTGTTGTCGGAGCTGACAAAATTATGACCAAGTGATAAAGGGAAGAAGAAGATTAAGAAAAAAGTTTGTTTCGTCCATTGTTAACAATTGGTCTAGCCGCGTCCCGCCTCCTCCGGCTCAGAATTGTGACGTCTGTGTCACTTCAATGACGTAAAAGTCGGCTGAAATGCGACATGACGGTTCAGACTGAGGTCGCTTTGAAAAACATCGGATATGTCTCCGATTGAGGACCACATATGAAAGTGTCCTCGGTCTGATTTGAAAAAATCAAATTTGTTCTGTTCAGACTGTCATAAAAACATCAGATATGGGTCACAAATGGGCAAGAAAGTCGGATTTGGGCCACTTTTGCCTGCTGTGAGAATGTCGCCTTAGTTTCTGTGTTCACCCTCCTCCTCTCTGAATGTGTGTGCGTGAATCCTGTTTCCCAGTGTCTCCTCCCTGATCGTTGAATGTTGTCACCTGTCCCCCGCCCTCACCTGTTGCCCATTTGTCTCCTTACTCCTTTAGCAGCACAGCCCCAGTTTCTCCTAGCCTCATGCCGGTTAGCCACCAGCTAAGTTTCCCCTCCAGTTCACCTGTGACTCCCCCAAAGACTTCTCTGCCCCGCTCCTCAGTGACTCCTCCAGTAACCTTCCTCCCTAGTCTCCCACTGGCTGCTCTCCCAGAGTTCATCCAGTAGGGAGCCATACCCTCAGCACAGCTGTCAGGGCTCTTCTGATTGATGACAGCCCCGCCCACCTGACCGGTTTCTGTGTCAGGAAGAAGCCATTCCAGGAAACATCTGTATCTCATACACACATCTGACAGCAGAACCGCGTCGAAGCCATTGAGTGAGAGTCATCCTCTCAAACCTCTGGATGGTTCAAAGAAACTGTACGTTTGTTTTGTTGGTCTTGATTCTGGCCCGTTTGTGGCTCCGTTCTCATGAAAACATCTGGAATCCTCAAACTACGGCAGCAGACGATGGTGGATGATAAAGTTCTCCTAAGCCCAACAGAACCTGGTAGGCTTGTGTCTCATCTTGTTGAAATCAGTAGCTATGATTGATTTGGGAAATCTTAACTGACCAGCAGTTTCCTAACTCAGAATTTAAATTGTTGAGTGTCAGACAGGGGAAATAAGTAAAATAACGCACCTGTCATCAAACAGGTACTGAGCTCTATTTCAGGCAGAACACCATATTATTGTAAACCATACAATGACAATAAATTCATCTTTAATCAGGGAGAAAATAGAGAATAGAGAATGTCGAGGACAGGAAGCTGAGGGGAACCTTTGTTTGAGTTGGGTTTTTAACCGTGACCCTCCTCTGGTCCGGCCCCCACAGATTTCCTTACATATCCATTTATTGTTCCTACTCATATATTCTACAAACAATCTACTCCATCTTACCTTTATTATTATATCATAACAGGCATACTATTATGCTTTATTATTTACTCTTTTGTTGGGTATCAGTTGTTCTCCAGATTCCGAATGACTTCTGGAGAATCAGAACTTGTGATCGGTACCTGAGCCTCGATGAGGTTTTTGCTGTACAGGTTCCTCTCCGACACCACGGACTCCAGCAGGTTCTCCTGCTGTTTCAGTTTGCACTCTGCCTCCGTCACCTTCTTCCTCCAGTCAAAGATCTCCATCTCTCTCACCTCCACATCACTCGTTTTCTGCTGCACCTGTACACAGATCAAGGATGAGCCTCAGATAATACGGTTATTATTTTGTCCTTTCTATGCAATCTAAATAAGGGGATGTCAATTAAAAAATAAAAGAAAGTAGCTACTCAACAGAGCCCACCTTCTGCATGAGGTTGCTGGTGTCGTTGATGTAGCGGTCGCGTTCTTTCTCCAGCTGCTGGATGATCTTGCGTTGCTTCTGGGCCTCCTGGCGGTAGCCATTGATCTCGTGCTCCAGGTTCTTCTTGTCCTGCACCAGGAGCTTCACCAGATTCTGCTCTTTCTCAGTCGACTGTGCAGCTTTGATCATGTTCTGTCAGATGAGGTCATACATGCATGAGACAAAGGAGATACATTTTACAATATACTAAAGGGTTATTAGTGTAACCGCCAATAGAAATAACTACAATATATGAGATAAAAACTCGTACACTAGTTACAGATCTCCATTTATACGTGACAACTATTTTCTGTCTAAAAAGTAAAAGATTCATGAAGTTATTATCATATGAGAAGTCTGGACCAATCACAGCTACTGTTAAGGAACACTAGGTTATCCTCAACAGCAAGGGTTCTCCCTGAAAAAGTCAACAATCCCCTGCGTTGTACAAGTTTCACTGAAGTTGAAAGATGTTGAAAGACCAACGGTTGCAAAAATATGGCCTGAAAATATTTTGAGCTACTGCTCCCCCTAGTGTTGTAAATATACAAGTGACTCTTCCCAAAATGAATCCAGAATCTCCTTTCACTAAAGTCTATGTGGGGCTTAAATACACAAATGATCCGAGGAACGGTTTTTGACTTAGGCCATGTGATCTATGGCGATAATGACGATTTCAAAAATATCCCTGACTATTTGGGGATATAATAACTTACAGCACAAAGTCCATGAAGCTCACCCAGAACCCACACTCTGTCCGTCTCTCAAACAACATGAAGATATAATCGTCCAAAAATAATATTATTATTGTAAAATGGATGGATGCGTTGGCGGCTGCTCACCACTGCCATCTTGTGGATGTTTTGATCTCAACATTAAGGACGCGTGGAGGTAAAGGGGCGCTGATGGATATAACCTTTGAAACCAATGTATCAGACATAGATGAAGAATAAATGAGAAGAACACCTTATTCAGGATGTCCCTCTCTCGGGTCAGCTCCTCTATGGCTTTCCTGTCCACCTCCACTTGTTTTCTGGAAGATTCAACATCTGCAGGAAAAGAAAAGATGGAAAAATTCCACATTCATGCGATTCATCAATGTTTCAAACCCTTTTGTAAAGAAGCAGTGTTTTATTTCTGATGAGACGATCATGGAGAGGCTCAGAAGATGAAGCCATCTTCATGTAGGTATGTCATGTCAGAAAAAGAGTTGGAGAGGAAGACTTCAGGAGGAAGAGCATGATGAGAACATGGCAGCTCATGTCAGGAACCCAGAATAAGTTGTGCGTACCTTTCTCCAGACCAGCGATCTGAGCCTTCAGAGTCTCTCTCTGCACGTCCACGTCAGCTTTCTGATCCTCCACCTGGTGGAACTTCTTCTGGATGGCTTCTCTCATCTTTGTCAGTTTGGCGATCTCCTGGCGCATCTGACTCACCTCCTCTTCCCTCATCTGAGGGGTGTGAGGGGGTATGAGGGCGGGATGGAGAGAAGCAGCAGAGAGGAGATGCATCAAGGAAGAGAGACCAACACCGACCCAACGTGGCCTGCAGTTCTGGAGATGCTCTGACCCACCGCCATTCGACCCGTATCAAAGTCGCTCAGAACCTTTGGCTTACACGTTTTTCCTGCTTCCAGCATCAACGTTCCCGTCCTCTGACAGGTGCCGGTGTAATGAGATAATCCACGTTTTACATTGTAACTACCAGTGGTTACAATGTTATGGCTGATCAGTATAATCATCGTGTTGTCCAGCATGACTCAAGGAAGTTTTAAAGAGAGAGGGGAAAAAAGTTTATACCTGTTTAATCTCTATTTTATTTAGATTACTTAGAGTACCTAAATAGGGAAATGTAGTGCATCCCAGAAAAGCCCCCAATCCCCTGTGTTGTACAAGAAATGCTCCCGATTGAACTCCTCACAGAAAATGTGAGATTATGTCAGAATAAATGAATTTCACATAGAAGAGCTCCCCCTAGTGAGTAGAATATGAAGAATATGAATAGAGAAGATAGATCTCTTTGAGTAGATTCATATGCACCAAATTTGGACTAAATCGGGTCAATGGTTGCAAAATTTTCAGATAAAAATCCCCCTAGTGTCAGAAATATACAACCAACCTTTCCCTAAATACATCCAGTTCTTCCTCACTATTAGGTCCATGACGCTGTAAAAAATGAAAGTGATCCATCTAACACTTTTTGAGTTATCTCCTTAAAACAAATGATTGGCGGCAGCGATGAGGAGTCCATAATAACCCCGACTTTTTGGTGTTAGAATAAAAGTCAAACATCTACCTCCTAAAAGGATTCATGGAAGATCAGGAAAGACTATTCTCACACGACTCCATGTTCTGCGACTCGTTCTCTATC